>VUQS01004845.1:8162-38904 GCA_015108495.1 Heterochromis multidens
GCATACACAAAAGGTACACACACACACACACACACACACACACACACACACACACACACACACACACATTTTGAACAAGAATTTGCAAGAGTGCTTGCCACTGTGCTATTCATCATGCACATGAATTAATCTCTCTCACTCATTAGGTGGAAATTAACGGTGGAACAAATTACTGCACATGGATATCACATAAGGTGGAACTATAAATCACTGCCTTTATGTATAAAAGCCATACGTTTCAGTCAACACTAATGGTTGCTGCCTCATACACTTTATGTCGCCTCCTTTAGCTGGAGGCTGTACACAATTAAAAGAGGTTCAAGTTAAACCATTCCCCATTTTGACCATGTGGAAGCCTGAGGAGTGTGCATTCTGACCATAATCCCCTGGGTTTATCTGTTCAGTGAGCTCAGCGCTTTCACGGTCCCCAAGTATCCCTCCTGTCTCTCAGGCTTGGTCTGTCTCCCTTTAGACTCCCCCATGGCCCAGCAGTCCCATTGGAGCACTGTGGATGGAACTTTGGGTCACAAAAGCTGCGTTTCCCCAAGGGCAGTTCCACTGTTGGCATACTGGCTGTTTTTTTTTAAGTCATCACAGCTGATGTCTTACATGAGAGGGAGAGTGGTGGAGAGATGCATATATTTACACAAAGCTACGTGCTGGTGACATTATGGAGATAAGAAGAGTCACGGTCAAGTCAGGGTCCCTACATGGAGGTGACTGCTGAGCTCAAACACAGAGAGAGTATCAGCAAGCACAGTGTTTACAGAGTTTGGAGGGAGGAATAATTGTGTATTGTAGCATTTAATGGGTGCCTGACAGTGTCAAGTGAAAGTGAGTTCTGTCGGCACAGGGCACAGCACAATACCGGCAGAGCAGAATGGGACTTCTTATGGTTGCTCGGGGATTGAATAAAGCCCAGTTCATTTGCTGCATATCACGTTTTGTTACATGGTTTCCGACAATTCCTCATATTTCATCCGTGCAGCTGGCAAAGAGCGTTTTATATCCTTCCTATTTCCCCCACCTTTCAGCTCGTTTTAAGCTCCTACATGTCATGATGGTGCTTTTTCTCTTTTTGGAATTTCTCCCTTCTTGCTTTCAAGCTGAAAATCAAATCTATAAATCAAAGGCAATGGGAGAAAGACATCAGGACTGAAGGGCATTTAAATCCTTTCAGAGTTCCCAAAGCTTCAGAGAGCGAAATAAACAGGAAATTAAAATGAAGCTGGGAATGGTAGAAATCCCTCTTTTTAGGAGATTGAAACCAGGTGCATTTCTCAACACTTCCTTCTGGTTTATATTAAGTACTGTTGGGAATGAAGCCTCCCCTCCCTTATTAAATCCATTAAAAAAGAAATGATTAAATTCTCTGAGAAATGCCAGACATGTCAGAAAATTATAACGGATTCTTTGTGCTAAATTGTGTTTGAGGAGGTCACGAAAAACGCTGTCATGTGCAAAAAAGCTTCCAGTTTCAAAGTTCTCTTAAATTACATCATGTCAGTTATCAGGTTGAACATAGCCTATAACCACGTCTGCTCACCTGGCTGTGTGTTTTATTGAAATATTGCTGCCGAACAAAGTTGTTGGCTGACCTTCAGAGTGAACTTCATTTGCATAAAAGCTTATGATTAGTCAAGGTGCAGCCACCACTGCAAAAACAAATTTGTTCACACTTGACAAGCACTGGTTGCATTCATGACTGAGAGCACGGGTGACCATAATTTACCACCCATTGCCCAAACTTGTGGCAACAGGTGTCCACAGTCAAGCCAGCAGATCTGTGGCCCTGTGCACAGCAGTGCTTTGAGCTAAATTCTTACATACTCATAATAGGATTGTTATCAGATTCTGTATTTAGTAGATAAGGAGTACATGTTTACCATGTTAGCATGCTACCATTTGTTAATTAGCACTACACACCACACAGACAATGATGAGATAATAAGAATGAAGCCGATATTTTGGCATAAACAAAGGCACTGAAAATGCAGCACAGTGGTGCAGTGGTTAGCACTGTCACCTCACAGCAAGGAGGTCTTAGGTTTGACTCTCCCAGTGACCAACTGGCCTATAAATTAATCCCCCACCAGGCCTAAGCAGAAGGGATGATTTTTTTTTCTTTACAAAGCTGCATCCAATAAATTAAAATTAAATTAAAATTAAAACAACTGAAAAGAACTTAAAATAAGGACTAAAGAACCAGGCAAATGTCAGCTGATAACCATCCACTTAAGTATGCCTGCTGATTAGGTAGATCATTTTTTGTTAACACCATATTTCAGTCCAGCTAACTGCTGCTGCCACTTGTAGAGCCACTCTAATGATAGGATAGCTGTTGAGACTATCTATTATAACTATTAACACTAAAGTCAACATCACAGGGTTACTACGGGAAAACAAAATAGTCAAATTCACTCGAGTTCAACCCCTGGGGAGCATCAATCTTTGGACAAAATTTCATGACAATCCAGACTGAAATTGTTGAGGTATTTCAGGCCCACCCGGTACTGGATACTGGATGCTGGATGCTGGATACTGGATACTGCCATCCCTCGAGCCGTATGGCCTTGAATAAAATGTCCAGTTGCCTTTTAAATTGTATCCAAGGAAGTCTTAACAGACCAATTAAGAGAAATGTAATTCTCCTTTTCCTCCAGAAAGGATATTAGACGGAATACACTCAGACACTTACTAGAAGCTGACAATGACACAGTCAACATGACTCTAACTCCCGCTTGTGTGGAGACGAAACGCTATCAGAAGCAAACATTATGAGTCATGTAATTCCTGACAGCCTCTTTGCAGAATTTTAATTAAAGCTAAGCCTAATGCCTACACACACGTCACACACGCTGTGATCACCTAAGTAACACTATTGATTAACATCCTTAAGATCTTTTCAGAAAATTGGTGTTATTGAACATTCATTTCAGGCAACTTTTCTCAATCAAAGAAAGGCCAGGAGTCCAGCTCTGCACAAATACAAAACAGATTTACTGCTCGTGGTGCATAGATCAATAGTTTTTCTTCATTGTCTTGAGTTGACGTGTGAATGAGAAATCCAAAACTCAAACATAATCACATCAAAATGACTGCTGAAATGAAAAATGATACCTCTAGTTCTTTCCTTCATAGACTCCCATACAATAAATTGCACACCATCAAACCAAAGTTATAAATCATGGCACTCTGAGGTAAAGGCAGGAATGAGAGGCACGCTTTCCTTTTAAGTGGAGGCTTACAATTGAACCTCGGGCACTAGAGTCCATAAATCGCAGCATCAATTATTAACCCAAATCTGTTTTAATGTGCCAAAAGAAACCCCAACGGGCAAGCTAATGCAACTAGCAGGAAATGAGGAGAACAGATAAAATGACCAATGTGGCCAGAGTCTGCCTCTTTTTACGTCAGTGCTGATCTAGAGTGCAGGAAAGCATCAAACACAAAACCATCCAGTCAGACTTCAGGGGCCATCAGGAGCCATATTAACAACTAACAAATAGAGAATTCCACTCATTTGCAAGCGGAAATATGCTGTTGAGCCTTAAGGACATAATTGATAAAGGCCTCAGAGACATGGCAGTGCACAAGGGACTGACAGAGTTCAGCAAAGTCACAACATCTCCAGTCTACTCCCACGATGCTTTTAGAAAACACGTTCAAGTTTACAAAGTGATACAAGCAATTTGGAAGTGCATAGAAAGCCAACAGCCAACAGCAAATAGGAGACAACCTTAGCAAGCACAGTGCAGCTGCAGGGATGTGTGTATATCATGATCACAGGCTGAGACTAAAAGCAAACAAAAAATTCATTCCCTTCAGGGTCAGAGAATTTGTGTGCAGTTCACTTTGCGGTAAATGTTTTTTTTTTATTAACCTGTTCACGTTGCTCACATATTATGCAGGAAGGACACTCTTGGCATGAAGGCTGCTCCGAGAGGAATTCAGGTAAACATCATTCATCATCATTCCTTATTAAATTTTCCTTATAAAACCCAATTACAAATGGGGGGGACGGAGATAAAAGAAAAACAGGTTAGAGAGGGATATTTCAAGTTCGAAAAGAACAAATTATACAAACTCAATAGTGGAATTTATTTTTTTCCCTTTTCTTACTTCAGGGATACCGCATAAATCAAGTTGAGGCATTGATGCCATTTTCCTTGCTTCCACTATTTATTATTTAATTATTTATCATGTTTTGAGGGGGAAAAAGGCATGTTGATATGGGAGCAAGCCCTAATTTTGAAAAACAGTGCTTGCCAGCATTCAGCAGCAACCCAATTCCCTATGCTCTGTGTACATGATGCAAAACCTGTAACTGTTTTTGATTTTCATACATTAAAATATTGCCTGGGGCAAACTATACCACTAGCCAGTCAGTTGGTTGTGGTTGTTCTTACTTATTTAAGAAATGAGCTTTATTTCCATTCGGTGATCACTGGGGAGGCGTTCCAGGATGCGCTCTGATCTCCTCCTTCATCTGACAGAGGAAGGGAGGGGAGTGTGTGAGATGGACACTGAAGCTGTCTTATTAGTGCTTAACTCTCCTGCTTAGAGCTCCAGATTGACATTATAAAAAAAGAAAAGTGTTCATGAAGGCTGCACCATAAACAGTGGCAGTGATAAATATCTGCTGTCAGTTCCAACATGACTCACTTGTCTGACTCTTAGCTTTACTGCACACAAAGGAGGAAGGAGCAGAGCAACCATGCACTGCTGTGAAATCTTTATCAGATTACAGATAATAGATGCACTCTATGAAATAGCTTATATTACTAGAGAGTGAGCTGAAGTGGAACACAGTTCTGCACCAAATAATGAATGATGAGCATAATTTTACAAAATCACAAACAAACATTGATACAGGTAAAAGGCCATATAAGACCTCATTACTCTTACAATGGACGGCCCATTCATGTCATTTTGTGTGGACTTAAGCTGCTTCCTCCTTTCCCTGTGTTCACAACAGATCTGCCTGTGCACCAGTTAGGGTGAGGTTCATTTTGGATGAAGTAGATGGAGGATCCGAGTCTAGTCTACAGTGAGAATAAAGGTGCAGAAAAATTAATATGGGGTCTGTCATCTTTATACATCTTTATATTATGGCTGCTCCTTTAGAACAAGAGATTAGAATCACATTTTTTTATGTATTATTATTATTTATTTATTTTTGTCAGTCATGATGTCAGATGTGGGGAAATAGTGGAAAAAAGTAAAAAAAAAAGGAAACTTTGCTTTTTAATTGAGTGGTTTTTCTTGAATTTTAATTATAAATGAGCAAAATAATTAAATAAATGCATAAACAAATATAAGCAGACCTAAACCTGCCAAAGTGAATGCAAACTTTTACAGAAGGAGAAGGAATGTATTACAGCAAACCAGTGTGGCATAATAATCGTTTTTAACTTTAACTTGGAGTAATAATGGAAAGGCAAAACTGTGTTAGAAATGAAAATTAGACTTATTGCACAGCCCAACATTATACCCATACACTCACTGCTCACTTTTTGGGATCACCTGTTCAAATG
The DNA here is from genome assembly GCA_015108495.1 of Heterochromis multidens. Classification (NCBI taxonomy): domain Eukaryota; kingdom Metazoa; phylum Chordata; class Actinopteri; order Cichliformes; family Cichlidae; genus Heterochromis; species Heterochromis multidens. Next base: position 13,700 of record VUQS01004845.1, read on the forward strand.
CTCATTAATGAAAATATCTAATCAGCCAGTGTGGTTATTGGTGTCAGACGGGCTGGTCTGAGTGTTTCAAAAATTGATCTGCTGGGATTTTCCTACACAACCATCTCTAGGATTTACAGAGAATGGACTGAAAAAGAGAAAATATCCAGTGAGCGGCAGTTCTCTGGGAGAAAATGCCTCATTGATGTCAGAGGTCAACGAGGCATTCAATCTCAGCCAGACTGCTTCAACTTAACAGGAATGCAACAGTAACTCAAATAACCATTTATTACAACCAAGGTATGCAGAAGAGCATCTTCAACATGTTGAATCTTGAAGCAGATGGGCTACAGCAGGAGAAGACCACACCAGGTGCCACTCCTGTCAGCTAATAGCAGGAAACTGAGGCTACAATTCGCACTGCCTCACCAGAACTGGACAATGTAAGATTAAAAATGTTGCCTAATTTGTTGAGTCTCTATTTCTGTGGTGACATTCAGATGGTAGAGTCAGATTTTGGCGTAAACGACATGAAAGCACAGATCCATCCTGCCTTCTAGCAATGGTTCAGGCTGGTGGTGGTGGTGTAATGGTGTGGGGGATATTTCCATGACACACTTTGGACCCCTTACTACCAACTGAGCATTGGTTAAACAACACAGCCTATCTGAGTTTGTTGCTGGCCATGTTCACCCTTTATGAGCATGGTGTACCCATCTTCTGATGGCTGCTTCCAGCAGGATAACATGCTATGTCACAAAGCTCAAATCATCTTAAACTGGTTTTTTGAACATGACAATTACTTCACTGTATTCAAATGGTCTCCACAGTCACCAGATCTGAATCCACTAGAGCATCTTTGGCATGTGGTAGAATGGGAGATTTTCATAATGGATGTGCAGCCAACAAATCTGCAGCGACTGTGTGATGCTGTCATGTCAATATGGACCAAAATCTCTGAGGAATGTTTCCAGCACCTTGTTGAATCTTTGCCATCATCTATGCCAATTAAGGGAATTCTGAAGGCAAAAAGGGGTCTGGTCAAGATGTAACTAATGAAGGAGTCAGGGAGTATAGTTAAGTAGACTACTGCATTTGGAAATCAAAAAGAAAAATAATATAACAGGGAAAATGAGTGGGCAAATTATAGGATAGGATAATATTTGTTAAATTAAGCCTAGATGTCAAGTTTATGATCTCAAAAAAGTGTTTTTATAAATGACCCGACAGTCCCTTTCCTCCCACAGCCTAAAGACATGCAAATGAAATCAGGGGGATTAATGACTCTAAATTACCCATAGGTTTAAGTGTACCTTATTAAATGAGTCAGTGATCAATCTGAAATCTGTCCAGGTTGTTTTTCTTCCTTTCCTCCAATGAATGGCGTGAAAGACTCCCTGAATATAGAATGAGAAGTTAGAGAAGTTGAATGAATTTTGTGCAGTTTCATATCAGAGTGCATGTATTAAGATATCTTTATACTTGTAGCTCATACACAGCATAAACCACAGTATTTTGATCACTAATAACAGCCAAGTCCCTTTCGGAGCTCCGCTTTGGCAATGTTTACATCCATCTTGTGATGAATTCTTCCTCTTTCACTGCTGCCAGGATGAGTTCTGTTCAATCTAGATCAGTCAATAATGCTGTCTTTTGGGACACAAAGGACAAGAAATTCTTGCTAGCTTCCTAATGTCAATCCATGGGTTGTTAAGCTTCAGGGTCACTGCAGTCAGTGTTCTAAGGCAGTAGTGACAAGGCACTAATATGTTCTTTAGGTCAAAATCCACTTTTATCTGCAGTCTTATTCTTTAGCTCACTACACAGAGTTTGTGGCCATAGGTAAGTGCATAAATATGTAATATATAAATGTAATGAAAACTTATTTCCAGTGCAAGATACACAATTCCTGCAGTTCATGGAACCCACAAATTAAGTAGATTAAATTAAGCCGTAGAGAAGCATGGGTGCGATTTGGGCTCTGCACTTGTACGCAAGATTAGATAAGAGCCAGTGCTTTGTGGCTTCTTGTTGGAACAACGATTTGAAATATCTAGAACTTGTGCTAAATGAACCTGGTAAAATTAACTGAGAGGCAGGAAAAGAAAGCCTTGTTTGCCCTCCAGGTGGGCTTTTCCATAAAGATGTGACATCATGTGAAAATTATGAATAGGCATAACCCAACCCTGCAGCTGTCAGCTTTACACAAAACCTTTGAGTTCAAGCAAGCATAAACGTTTGAAACAGACCCAGAACAAGGAGGGACTCCTGCAGAAGTTACTACAGTACACAATGTACAATGTTTTCATGCAATAGTAATGCCATTCATATTTCACATGTATACCATCAGAGAATGCTAAAAGACAAAACAAACAAAACAAAAAAACCTGTAGTATGTTGTCTTCTGAGACAACATTCATATGTGAAAAAGAAAGCTTTAAAAGGATTCTCTGCAGTACCGTGAAAAACAGCAGCACTGCTTAGGTTTATAAAGTTGCATGTGAACAAACCCCAAGACTTCTGGAACAAAGTTCTTTGGACACACAAGACCAAAGTGGAGATGTCTGGCCGTAATCCACAGTGTCACATTTGTCAGAAACCAAACACAGCATATCAGCACAAACACTTCATATAACCTGTCACACACAGTGGTGGAGAGGTGAAGACTTAGGGTTGTTTTACAGCCACAGGACCTGGGCACCTTACAGTCATTGAACTGACCATGAACTTTACATAAAAGTATTCTAGAGTCAAATGTGAGGCCATCTGCAAGAGGACAATGATCCCAAGCACATCAGCAAATCTACAATAGAATGGCTGAAAAAGAAAAGAAAAGAAAATGAAAAACTTTGGCAGGACCTGAAGACAGCTGTGCATAAACAAATGTCTGCAAACCCTTCAATGATCTAAAGCAACATTTTAAAGAAAAATGGGCCAAAAGTGGTCCACAATGATGTGAGAGCTTAATAAAGTCATAGAGAAAACTTACCTTAAGTTTTTGCTGCCAAATCATTTTTTATGACTGCATAGAGTCCTAAAACTTTCTTTTTTATGACTATACAGTACATCCAGCCTTTGTTTATTTGATTCAAATTGATCTTAAAGTTTGTGCAATTTAGCCATGCAACATCTTAACACTAAACACTTTTGAGGGGACACTGACATAAAAAAAAGAAAGCAATCCACTTGGACTTCAGTTACTTGAATGGTGGGAGTACATGTAGACTCCCACTGCTTTGGCAACCAACAACAGAACATTTGGCATTCTTTGCTCATAGGTGAGACATTTTAAGAGCAGAAACGGCTCTAGTGAGGGAATATTGGCTGATTGTGAGGCAGCTGCTCTCCGTTCGAAGGCATGCCAATAGCTAGCTGCTAATCAGGCTTCATGCAGATGTGTTATGTGGTGATACAGATAAGTTACGGGAGAAAGCCTGGGCTACAATCAAGGTATTTCAGGCAGTTTATGGTAGAGAGAACTAGGTGTGGTCTTTACCTTTGCGCACTTTATAAGTGAATGAAATCTATACAGCACACAAAAAGAAAAAATCCAACAAGTAATCTGGGCACTTTAATATAACAGCAGACCTACAGCCTACATTTATAGGAATTTGAAATGACTTAATTATTTTTGAAATTGACAGAATTTTTGAGGGTCATATAAACATAAAGCAGGTTTTAAGATAAGTATATTTGTTTTTTGATCAGTAAAGAAAAGAAGATAAGTAACAACAGAAATAAACAAAACTGCATCTGAGGTAACAGGCTGCAAAAAACACCTTCTGTTTTAAATTAATCAGGATTAGTCCTTTTAATGACCACTTACCTCCCAAAGAGGCACTGTAAAGTCCAAAAATTTATGACCAACCTAAAAACACTTTCAATTCCAGATTTGATTACTTACACTAGAGGACATTTAGCTTCAGACACCTGATGAATTATAAAGTGAGAAACACATGAAAATGTACAGTATTAATGACTCAGTGCTTTTCAGAGAAGCCATCAAGTCTTCAGTACTATGGCTCGTGACAAAATATGAGTGGAAATTTACCAAAGACCTGCTGAGAGGCCACTTCTTTTTCTTGGAAACCTGGCTTCAAAGAGGATTATCTGATGTTCTTTGGCAAAATATAAAGTAGAGCTATGATCAATGTGAGTTAATTAAATCTTTGTTTACTTGCGGCCATAAACATGATTAATCTATATTTTGTTTCAAAGAACATCCAGTGTGCTTTTATCCACAGGAAACAGCTAAAGTTTCCCTCTGAGTAATCTAGATTGACTACCTCTCATAAATGCCAGACACACTGGGATTGAAGTAGGATTGGCAGCCCTTTAGAATTCCTCCATTTTCATTTCCCTGCACAGTGGCAACATACAGAGCACATATGCTGCCAAAAAGCCTCTGCAACAACAACAAAAAATCTTAAGAATCCTCCAACCTGGATTCAAACACTTCCTCTATTTGAATGCTTTAAGGAGCAGTGGAAACAGCATAATAGTCTTGAAATCTTGTAGCTTTTAAAAAGCTAATGTGAACATACTCACCCGTATGCAATAAGCCACTTTGTTTGTTGAAAACTCGCCAAGTGGCAAAAAAGCAGCTGCTATCTCTGCAGTCTCAAGGGGCTAGTTAATTTTAGAAAGATAATCTCCTGCAATATGCTGAGGGATTAAGACGTTAAAAGTCCCAACATGGAAAGATGATAAGGCTGTGTAGTCATGGACTGTAAGAGTCATCCAGTGTATTTTAGGGAATAGAAAAGTATGTTATCATGCTAATCAGCATGCAGATCAGGAAAAACAAACACCAGTTGTTCAATGACATGTCTGTGTAATTTGCGACTACCCCTCTCTGTCTGTGAGTCACAAATGATGATGATGATGACGGCAGTTCATCTTTGGCTATTACTATTGTCTCCCAAGGCTGAATTGCAGTACTTTCTCAAGAGATTACCTGCAGGAGAGGAATGCTACACTAAAGCAGGGGATGTACTTTCTTTGGCTTAATCAATGTCATTTGCATATGCAGAATAAAACTAATCCTCATCAAAGAGAGGTTCTCCACCTGAGGCCCTTTCTTGTCCTTTCCAAGCAATCCTTCTCTTATTAAATGATCCCTTGACAATATTCACCTTGCCAGAGAGAACAAAGCACACTCACACTGTGTGCAGAGGGAGGGGATACTACAGGGATGTTTGGACTCAGTATGAAAGCATGATGTGATGCAGAGAATAAAGACCTGGGGTAGGCTGAGATGAATGTTAGAGAGTGTAGTGCAGACGTGCTACAATACTGTTTGGGTTTGGAAGTCAACCAAACAGTAAGCTCCAGGTGAATAACAATGTGTAGATTTGCAGGAATCAGGTTCAAAGACTGTGGGACTACAGCTAGCTCGGCCAGGCCACCCACTTGCGTCTTGGGATGTGGCCAAGGTTTTTTTTTTGGTTTTTTTTAGAGCACAGCCAGGGGTGACATTCAGGCTTCCCCTGCTGCTTCTCAGCTGTGCTTGTAGGAATCGCGTCACACACAGAGCACAAATATGCAAGTAAATACACCTGAAGCAAACCTACGGATGGAAGAGCCAGTCCTCCATCAGAGGGATTTGTGTCACATTAGAGGGATGCTGAGCAGAAAAGAACTGGGTTTCAAAAGATCCCTTAAGGCCTCGTATTGAGGAGACAACCTCTTCCCTCTCAAGGGCTCCATTCTATATAAGATAAGCAAATTTACACTGGCAGACAAACGTGACTTTTTCCTGGTGCAGGAGGCACTTAAGAGGAGGTTTCATAGGTGGGCAAAGCTGATAAGATGACATCTGGGATTGGAAAGCCTGGAAAACCACCATGAAAAAGAGATGCTAGAAGGTTGGATTTCTCCAGGCCTTTTCATTTCAAAACATCCTCTATGTAAAGATCCACAAACCAGCTGAGGTTTGAGCAGTCATAACCTGCCTGTCCACAGACTGATGCTCCTCTTCAAGCTTATTTCTTTATGGTAATATCCACCCTGGAGTGCTGTTTGGCTGTTTTTTTTTTTTCCTGGCTGAGGTTCATAAGATTCTCACCCTGTTTATTGGCTATCAAATGGATTACAGACTCATTATCAACAGGGCTGTATGGCCACAGAGGCCTGTCATTTAAATCACATTTCCACTGTGTCAGCCACAACACCAAATTCCATGGCAGGGGAGTATCAAAGGGTATGCGTTTTTTTGTGTATGTGAGTGTGTGTGCAAAACACAGTCTGAACAAAGTGGCTACACTAAAGGCATGGCTGATCCAGTTTAACACCGTGTCTCATTTCTAAAGTTGGAGCAAAGTGACTAGCCACTGAGTTTACCAACAGACTTTAACTTCAGTACCATGGCAGGGAATGACCCGTGAATACACTGCAGTCGTATATTCAGTGTTATTTAAAAAGAAAAGGCTTTTAGGCCACCACTTTTTCTGCTTCGTTTTTCTTTTTACTGCTCTGGCTGTGGTGTTGCACTAAACTTAGATACTCGTGTCTGCTGCAGCGCGCTGTGGTGAGGTTGTTGGTGTGATGTAATGTGATGTGATGCTCTCTGAAGGTCTAGGGCTCAGCGATGCCATCCATGAGACAATTTAACATCTCTAGCCATTATGAATTTACCTGCAAAAGGTGATGGGAAAAGAAAGTAGTGTTATTCAGCTTGGAAATGACAGCATTGGCCAGAGTCTCTCTAAATCAGATTGATGATCTATTTTTCCTGCCCTGGGGCCACAGTAATGTAAGGGCCTGAGATCCACCGAGGCTGCAAAGAGACAGATGGGACCTTGTCTGCTATGACCTTGCTGAGCTAATATTTCTCCCAGGCCTTGTCTGTTGCCTCATCATTAAAGGTGTCGTGGCTATTAACATTGGGAGAATACTTCAAAGACACTGTTTACTTGGACAGGACACAATCCAGGTGAAGAAAATATCACATCGGCAGAGTAACAAGGCAAAGAAGGATTGTTTGGCAAATGGCAAGTGCCATACAGCGCTGTGCATGTGCAGTATGCACATTTACACATAACCCATATGCAGTACATCACAGCTGATAGTACGCCTGAATCAAGTAGCCGAGGAAAAAAAAAAAATCAATTATAAACTGTGATTTTTCTGTGAAAAATGTGTTTTGAGTCTCTGTGTTTTGAGAATTTTCTTAATCATTATGACGCCATATCGCAGCAAATCTTGGGATTGGAACAGCTGGCGTATAAGTATACAGACCAACTTTTAGAGCATATAAAAGTTTTTGTAGACCCCTTTTTCATTTTCTCACACATAATAAAAATAAGTATAATAAGCAGAGTGAATCATAGTAGGACATATATGGTTTATGAGACCTAACAATGAATACAAAACATAAACATTTAAAATATGTTGTTTTTATTTGTCCATATGGGCAGAAGCAATATAATCAGTTGCAGGATTCATTGTTTTTCTTATCACTGAAGATATGTTTTATGACCCTATGTTATGAATTATTGTCTAGAGGAGAAAAACTTGTCAAATAATAATAATAATAATAATAATAAATTACTTATTTACATGTGTAGCACCTTTAAAATTAGTGAAATGGTGGGCAAGCAATAGCAGGATGCAGGATACTCAGAAGGGAAATGAAAACAGAAAGTCAAACAGTAAGGCCAAACAAATAAAGATTAAACTGAGGTAAATTAAGGACAAAGCAGAGCAATAGGAAGAAATAAAGGATGCAAAAATACCAACCACCAAATTTAAATATAAATAATAAAAATAATAACAGCAGTATTAACAACAATACAATGCAGAAAACATGGTAATTGGAAAAAAGCAATAAAATGGCAATAAAGGGCAATGATACTGCTTGACAAATTTGTATTTAGACATCAAAGTTGCCAAAAACCACAGCATGCACAGCATGGTCTATTTTAAAGAAGACTGCCACAGTACAGATTTCTTTAAATGTTACCTAAAACAAGCCTTAGATTATTAAAATTAAATAAGACTATTTCTTGAAATAATTTTCAAAATTAAAAATATCACTATCCCATTCAAAACTTCAAAAACCCACAAACCCATTCAGTACTGAAACCAGAGACATAAGAGACATTAAAACATTGCAGTCAGTGACTCCTGAATATGAATCTATGGGAGAGCTGCTGCTGCTACCAAAGCCAATCAAAAGCTGGAATCAGTTAAGTTGGTGCACTGACGCACGCAGACCATAAAGATTCACAATAGTTTGAACTATGTGGTCCAGACATATCTACTCATTATCGCCCAAGGTTATGGTTTTTATTGTAAATATAAAGGTGAGCACACTTTTTTTTTTAAGGTGTTTCCAAGATGGCTGCTCAGTGATAAGATCTGCTTCTAGAGGGACTTTGACTGAAACTGATAGAAAATTCCAGGTTTTCTAGGCTCTCCAGGACACATGGGAATGCTAGCCGTGTTTCCACAGTAACAATCACTGACACCTGTGAACCAGTGTTTCTATGGTAACTATTAGTGAGACCTGGTAACAATTAGTACAAAGAGCTCACAAGTTGTGATTTGCAAAAAATCTGGAAAAAATTAAATCTTTACAGATGGCAAAATCCCCCTCAGAAAGCAGCAAGGACGTTGTCTGTTGCAGCATCTCTGCACTGCACTGAAATTTTATGTTATTGGACTTTTGTTGAACTTATCCATTAATTTTCCTGGTCAACTTTTCTTATGACTGTTACATTTTTCCTGTTTTTAAATCGGAGTGTGTGGAGATAAGCAGTATGATGTGATTTCTCAGCTTAAAAAAAAGTTTCAACTTGTCTAAGATTTGACACAAACTAACTTTTCTCAAGATTGTAAAGAAACAAGAAATCTTATAAAACAACTTAGACATATGTCTGAAACATGACTTTTCATTAGATCTAAGCCATTGTCTGTTATTTTGGAGTTAAAACGTGTGTTGTGTGTTTTCATTTTCATTTCACTTTTACCAACCATTAATCGCCGAGTCACATTCAGCCTCCTCATGGCTGCATGTTAGCTACATGCTCAACATAAAGTTTGTTTTGTCATGAATTAATTAAAGAAAACACCTCGGGAAAAAATAAAAAATTACTGACATTAGGAATAAATTGCAATGCCATACTCAGACCAGGAAATATGGTCTAGGAAGCAATCCAGTGGGTCACTGTTACTCACTGCCAGCCAGTAAAAAAGAGAGATAAGGAAATAATCAAAACAGAGAGGCGAGGGACTACTTTATCCAGACTGCACTGACAGATGGGTTCCCACTTTTATTCTTTGGTAACCCTCCTCTCTTATTTTATCCAAACCAACCAACGCGTGCCTGATATCAGCTGGCTTTTGCAGAATATTTTGCCTTTTATAACCTTTCAGCTACTTTAGAGCTTAGTATACAATAAAGCAAAAGAACACCCCGCAAGCCCAAACTCCCTTATCTCCAGTTTCTTATCTCTCATTAGCTTTGGCCTGTGATGAATTTCGGGGCTTTACAGGGGAGCGATTATCTATTGAAATATGGTTTCATTTTGGAAAGACTTTATCAGCAAAGCTATTTAAATGTTGATAATGAAGAACACTGTAAATCCCCCAAGTGCCCCGGTACTGCAGAGTATACACAGTACAACAGTACGCAGCAGGTGGTAATCATTGTGTAATCACTCAAACAACAGTACACATCCAGGCCCCCGAGCCTCCAGCCACTCCCCAGGCAGCCCAGCCCCTGATATTTGCTGGGCTTATGATTTGTTCTGGGATCTAAGCAATAAGTAAAGCCTCCTCGTGGCCTTGTAGCCAGATTGAATTGCAAAAACATGTTGCACCTGGTGCAGCAAGAATGGGAAAGAGAAGCAGCAGCACTGTCTGTATTCACTATCTGATGGCTGCAACCTTATTGAAAATCTGATAATGATATTTGGTGAGCTTAATGGTTTCCCTCTGCAGGCGACAATCAGTCTCACTCAATCCTGTTTTCGTACCCACTGCTCCCCATCCCCCCTTCTCTTTTTCATCTTCTGCCTCACTTTCCCAGCGTGCAGCTGACAGAGAGGCATGATATATGGCTGCATCTCTCAGTTTTAGAACCCACGGCACCACATCATTTTTCCTTTGCATTTTGTTTTCAAGTTGAATTAGTGTCTGCTTTAGTGAATAATCAATGAGAATCACTGCAGGTGATTAACGTGAGTCTGTCTGCTTGTTATGTCTATTCTGTGGCTCCATTGTGCTCCGATTCACCTGCTGAACAGCATATCTGAAGCAGGTAAGGGTTCTTTGTCCAGCCCAAGGTCACTGCAGCAGGAAAGGTGTTGCTTTAGCACCTGCTTGAAAGAAATATAGTAAATGTATGACGCCAGTACAGGTTATATACTCCCTCCCCCTCCCAACACCTCCCAACATGAAGGCGTAATGACCCATTTGCCCACCGGCAACATTAAACTTTCATCAAATGCGTTCTAATGGAGTCATACATACTTTACCGAAAGACAGCAGGCTACATCCAAAGCCATATCTATCTACTGCTGCGGCTCACTTTCGCAGCAGACGTTTTATTAACAGTTCTTCCAGAAGCACGAAGACTGCATCACTTCCTCTGGAATACCTGAAGGCTTTCAAGCCACATTGGCATTTTCACTGTAACACATTTGCAATAATTAACAGAGCTAACTTTCTTATTGTGATTAATAATGGAGTAGAAGATACCATTATTGAGCCACACATTAAATTGCACTCATTAAATTGACTTCCCTGAATGTACCAACTCAGACTGCTAAGCAGGACCGTGGAAAGGTCAATGTGATCGTTATATAATTTAGCTGGAGAACAATTATGAAATGGTCTAATAAGAGTGATTTCTAATGAGTGATGTGAGCGATATGAGAGTGACACCCCCTCGTCAGTGGACCTAATCTATCTAATTGTCAAAATGTGAACATCCATTTCAGAGCTTAAACACAACCCAAGGATTACTGTCCCTGTAGCTGTTTGTGGTTCCTACATTCAGTGCTGCTAAAGGAACTCAATTATAGTTTTGTTTATTTATACTCAGACCAAATAGAGCAGTTTTAATTGCATTGTATGCCATTTTAAATTCCTAGTTTCTTTAGAGATTAATATATCTTTTTTTTTTTTATTATTTTAAAATATGTGAGGGCTTATAAAAAATGTTTGTTTGCATTTCTAGAAATTAAACGGTGGTTCTAAAAGCTATTAGGCTTGTAAACCCTTAGAAATAAGTGCCAGGTCAGGTGCCTTTGTCACTGGCATGTAGATTTCTTTATAGGTGCCTGAAACCCTGTAAAAACAACCTAATAATAATCTAAGGTGCATATATTACATGGGTTTTAAGGGCCATTTTCTGCATAATGAATGTATTTACGTTTTCTTCTCTAAGTATATATTGAAGATAAAACCCTAAAACAAGACAGACTCACATAACATATTTATTGTCTTTCCACATCCTTTTAAGAAAAAAGAAGTCATTCATTTCCATGCAAGGAGCACAAAGTAACTCTGAAAAAAAAAAAAACTTTTTAAAGTTTTGACACCTCATCTGCTTTGCTACAAATTCAGTCCAAATACAGTATTTTCCCTCCTGTGCAAGCAAATACTTCTGAAGCAGGGCAAAGTTAGAAATGGTTCCAGAAGACCAACTATCTATTCTGCTAGCTTCAGCACTCAATAGCTCTGTGATTAAAGCCAGTCCATTTTATCGATTGAAAAGGAAGGAGAAAAAAACCCAGAACCTTTCAACACTTCAGTCTCCACTTCTCCATCTGTAAAAGTGGTGGAAAACCTTGACCATGTCCAGGCAATTTGGGCGGAGAGGGCCTCTCCTGTTGCACTCAGTGACTCTGGCCATGCTCTGTTACCTCATCTCATCAGCTGGGAAAGTATTTGTGCTTGTAGCTCCAGAGAAGGCGGCCACGAGTTAAATTGAGTTACCTGTTCAGAGATGGTTTCATTTTCCACGGATGGCCCTGGAGATCCTTGATGGAACTGCTAACTGCTCATCACCCTTCATGTCCCCCAGTGTCTGTCTGAGCAGAGAGCAGCGACATGGCGACAGCAGCAGCATGGCTCAGGTGGCACAGACAGCTGGCCGCAGGATCCATCACACTAGCTCAACTGTGGAGTGCAGTCAGATAAACCTGCTCCAAATAGACATTGCTGTTTCCATCTTTCACCGATGGTGAAAGATGGAAACAGCTTCTGCACTTGCCATGTCTTTTCTTAATAAACTAACACAAGGCTTTTCTCAACTTCACTCATTCATTACAGAACAGAAGTGGCCATGCACGAGGACACGCATACATGCAATCAGACATTTTAGATTCCCTCAGTAATGAGATAATGATTAATTCTATGGCTGTGATTTATATGAGAGGTCTATATTATGTAGGTTAATCCTTATTGATTTGGGTATAATGGATTTTCTAAGATATGTCAATCTCTCATAAGTGATACTGAAGGGTAAAAGGCTAGAGGCCTGACTCATGTCCTGTCTGTCTGGGTTGATAACCATGGGGCTGGAGATGAAAGGCGGAGAGGAGAGGTGTAAAGAACTGATGTATGGAGATAAAAGTTGAGAGGATAAACGAAAGACGAGAAATAAATGATGAGAAGGGATGAGGCAAGGAGCAAAGGACTGGAGCAAAAGTAAGGTTTTACGGAAGAACGGGGAGGAGGGGGAGAAGAGGAGATATGGAAAGAGAGGAGAGAAACAAGAGATGACAAAAACAGGGGAGAAGAAGAGGATGAGAGGATAACAGATAAAAGAGCAGGGGATGAGCAGAGAGCCAGCCACCCCACAGTCACGTCACACAATTTACTATGTTCTGGCCCATAATGTTTTATAGCACAATCATTGATAGCACAGTAGTCAGTAGCGATCTCATTTCACAACCCATATCCTTCAGTAATGTGAACACAAAGGGAGAAGCAGAGCCATTAGCAGTGTCCAGTAGTCATCCACTGCTACTCATGCATAATTGGCTTTCATGGAAGGAAGCAAGAAAGGGTAAACAGCAAGCAATCATATTAACTCCTGTGAATCCTAATTGAAATCCGTTAACAATCAACAGAGATAATAGAGGCTGAGGAGACATGGGCAGTTCACACCCCGAGCCCTCTGTCTGCTCTTCATATACTGATATGCATCAAGACGTGTTATTATTATAATCGATAGTTATGCTTGTGCTCGCGGGTCATGTAAACACCAAACATCTGAACATGAAAGCAGCGAGGTGAGATTTCATCTCAGTGAGGGATAATTTTTCAAATTAAAATCAGTTCTGTTTTCTGTCCACTTCATGCACCGCAGATTCAGGCGGGTTTAAAAATCGAACAATGTCCAGAACCATCAGTGTTTTTTTTAATGCAATCAACAGAATTACCCAAAGAATTAAAACAAGATCAATATTAATTTCATAACTGTCTGTTAAGTACAGAGCCACAGCAAGCAGACAGTTATTTAGCTTTGCATAAAGAATAGCTGGAAGAACTGAGAAAAGCCAGCCTGGCTAAGTTACCACCTTATCTATCTATTTATCTATCTTGTGCTTAATGTGTGTGGCTTGGATATGAAGTAAACAATATGCATAGTTAAATGAGTGGGTTTCCACAGAGCCAGGCTAGTCATTTATCACCATTAAACAAATATACACAAGACTGGCACTGACCTTCTTAAATTTCCAGAATCACTACACAAAGACTACTTTGACTGTGTCATTATTCACGTGTTGCGTGCCTTTTTAACTTTATTTTTTAAATTCTATTCATCTAAATGTTACAGAATTATCCTTTCATTTATTGTTATTTATTTTGTAGCACTGGTAACTATAATAAGAAAACATAAAAAAAAAAAAGAAGACTGGAATGTTGAAGTCTTAAACCACTAGATGGGGTGCTTGTCTCTTCACATTTACAGTACACTTTATGCAAGAGAAGGGTTGAGTGGAGAAAATTTCAAAGTAGAGATAGTCATGTTGTGCTAAAGTATGCTGTGTTTGTGATTCAGATTATGCAACATGAAACAAAAGGAAAAAAACTCACCAGGTTGTGGGAGCTTTGAGTTAGACATTCTTGAATAATGCACTGCAATCACTGTGAACACAGAGCATATGGAGCAGCTGAGCAGCTCCTCGTGACAAGCAAACAACCTCATACTGTCTGCAACTCCTTTTCAGCAAACAGCTCATCCAGACTGCAAATTCACCCAAGGAGAGAAAAGAAATAAAATGCAACGCTCCAAATCTTTACCCAGGCACTGGCTCATTTATATTTGAAAATCTGGCTCCCAGCCATGCTAACAAAAAGCTGTTGAAAGACACTGAACAAGGGTACGCATGTTCAGGTTCAAGGGTTCACAACTGGCAGACAGAGGTAGTAGAAACCCTTCATCTGCGGGGCTTGGGAGGTCATGTCGGACATTCCTGTGCAATAGTGTGACAATCGGGCCTGCTTTTGTGTCTCAGCCTAACCTGTCACAATGTCAAACATTTATTCAGTGATTAACACTCAGTTTGACACTGTTTATTTCCCTGTTTTTCCTTCACTTCAGCTTATCTTTCAAATCAAGTCACAGAATGTTTCATAATATTAACATTTTTTTTTTTTCTTCAGACTCACGCTGGAGTGTTTTTCACTCTGATAGTGTGACATATCCATCGGAGAGATGTTTTATTTTTGCATTGTTTGTGTAATGTCGTTTCCCTGTGTTCATCTTTCCTGCTGCCTATCTTTTTTCTTGAAAGAGATTTTTAATCTCAGGGAGATTTTCCTGAGCCAAGGAATTATTTTTAAGTAAGAGGAAGTATAATAACAAAAGAAGTCTGAAATACTTTTCTACATCCCCGCATCTCTTTAGTGTTCAACAAAAATATTCTCCTTGCATGTGAGAATTTAAAGCTTTATATTATCGACTCTTAGTGAGCTTTGCAGTTTCTCAAGGGCAAGATAAGAGCAGACGTTTCCCTGTGCACCAGTTTTTTTTTTTTCCTTTTCCCTCCTCCTCTGCAGCAGATGGTAAAGAGAAAATCACTTTCTGCTGGGGGCAGGATGCGTCAGGGTCAGGGTTTAAGTTTTGAGGTCCACTCTGAACCTAGCTGATTTGACAAGACTATTTTGCATTGGCTGACTCCAATCAAATATATGAGAAAGAAGGAGGCAGGATTTGCAAAGCAGCTGGATACAAAGATACTGATTAGATTAGGGATTTTACAGAACAGCAGGCCGGAGCAACAGACACCAGCCTGACAACAGACGCACACAGGAACATGCAGAGATAAACAGAGACTCACAAAAAGATCTGCAGGCAATCTCAAGTGGAAAAGGGGGGAAGAGATGAAGAAGGTGCTAATAGTGACATTCCAGGAGACCTCATTCTGTTAAAAGTACACAGACTATTACTGTATGATGAGAGACAATCAACAGAAAAGGGCAAAAATAATTGTTTTACAATTTAGGTGAATAAGCTGCATAGACGCTCAACTCTTTCTTTTGTTTACCTCCTCATGCTTTGATTGAATTGATCTCTGAGGACAATGACGAATGGCTGCACACAAAAACAATGAAATATTTTACTTCTTGGGAGTCAAAACTGAAAATAATAAGGAACTGGAATTGTTCAAGTCACATCAGGAGCAGAAAACAAGGGCTGCCTGAGCAAAAGAATATATTCCCTGCGCAATTAAACCGAAGCTAAAATCAAATGATGCCAGTGACATCACACTGGCACAATCATACACCTAATTTAAAGCCTCATATGCCAAAACCATGAATCACTATCAGCTTATGCACGCTCTGGTTTTTTAGGTCGTTTGTGATCCACTTACAATCAGGGACTTAGGGACTAACACTACAACGGTACATTCAGCAGCCCATTCAACAAACAGTGCTAGGAGTGTTACATAATACCTTAAAACAATCAATGAAACGTGAATATTTAAAAAGGTATCGAGATAAGGCTTTCTTTATAGTAGGACAAGGTTCAATTTGCAGACAAGTAGACAAATTACTAAGAGAGCCATTTGAGGCACATTAGAAGCCCACATAAACATAACACCTACAAGAAGGGCCTGTTTAGAATCCATTCCTAACATATCTCAAATGTACATGTGTGGGTGTATATATTTCTTACATGTTGCAGCCAAGCTGATGACTAGCCCTGGGACAAGACTGTGTCATTGCTTTTTCATTTCAGCACAAATACAGCCAAATGTGTTTTCTTTATGCTCAACCCATTTTTTTTTAAAACTGAGGAGCAATTTTCTAAAGCTATCTCTTATTGAACTTAACATTCCTCTTTAGTTATGTGTATCCACATTCCTGCGGACTCCACATCTGCCTCCATCAGCCCACCGTCTGAGAAGTGAAGTCCGTCCAGCTAGTTTGAATCCGTGGGGAATCAGGTTATGTGCCTCTGCAAAGTGAGTGAGTGAGCGAGTGGGAGTCAGTCAAAGCCCCAAGCACTTATGCGGAGGGAGGTGGCGGGCTGAGGCTAGCAGAGAGGAGGTGGCTGCTGGGAGGCAAAGCTAATTCACTGTGACAGAAACCAGAGCTGTCAGGACCACCATGACCAAGCACCATGGACAGCATATATCCAGTCAAACCCGCAGCCAAGGGATGGGAAGGGAGGGATGTTG
Source organism: Heterochromis multidens (assembly GCA_015108495.1). Classification (NCBI taxonomy): domain Eukaryota; kingdom Metazoa; phylum Chordata; class Actinopteri; order Cichliformes; family Cichlidae; genus Heterochromis; species Heterochromis multidens. The sequence goes on from VUQS01004845.1 coordinate 30,325, forward strand.
GGGCTCAGAAAGAAAGCAGAGGATGTACTGCATAAGGCACTTAGAGGAAGAGTGAATCTGTGCATGTTTGGGGGCAGGGGGAAGCTAACATCTATCGACTTAAGACCACTAAAATAGAAGCAACAAAACCATGGAGCACACAGGTGAGGAAAGACCTGGAGAGTCTGAAAGCCTTCAAAACACGCAAAAAATGAAGAGGGACGAGCAGGAGTTGCCAAACTCAAGAACTCACAAAAAACAGGTGCAGTTACAGCATTAAGAAAACCAATGCCCAGACAGTCACACATATGAAAAAACAAAAGACCAAAAGAAAACAGTGAGCACAGCCAAGTTTCAGGCCCATGGGGTTATTGGTGAAAGGTTACCGGATAACACATGTAATATTCATGTGTAAAGCTCCTGGGCTCTGCTAATATGTTAGCAAGCAAAATAATACAAATCTACTGTAGTAGCATGTTAATAGAATACTCTGGGAAAATTGATATTGGTTAGAAATGGAGAAAGAAAGACAGAGAAAGAGAAGGGCAGCCACCAGCATGATTACTTAATGATGAGAGAGGGAGACACAAGACTGGTCTCTAAATGACACAGAGAAGGAGGGGGGATTGTAGGAGATTAACTGAGCTCTGTGCTGTTTGTTATACACTGCAAAGCACCGCAGGATGTTTGTCGAGCGGCACTCTCATTTGGGAAGAGGAGAAAAAGCCTGGTAGGGGGACCTTAAAGTTAACTGAGGAGAAAGGCGAGAGCCGTGAATTATTCCTTGAGAGCCTCAGGAGGAGGATCCGAAAAGAAGATAAGGATTAGACAGCTATGTTGTGGGATACAACTTTGAAAGAGGAAAAAACGAAAGAAAGTTGGGAGTCTCATGTTGTCGCTAAGCAGTTTATTTTGGATTTGTGGTTTGGCCGTGTTTTTTTCTTCTCTTTTTTCTTTTCTTTTTTTTTTTTTGGAGGGGAGAATGGGATCAACTAAGTGAACCAAATTGCTCACTTGTCTGGGAGTGGTGTGAACTTTTTCCCTTTGAGCTTTCAATTTCATAAAGACTTTACAAGTCAGTAGAAAATCTGTTTGAACTGATCTTCAAAAATGTTCAAGTCACTTGGTAGCAACTAAGCAGAAACATTTTTAAGGTAAAGTATTTCTACGCTATGCTTTCACAATGTGTTGAAAAGTTTTAATCATGTATAATGTGGTGATTAATCAGTTTATCAATTTGATGATTAACAGGAAATTAATCAGCAACTATTTTGGTAAAAACAAAATTTATCAGTTTGTGTAAGTTTGCCAAAAATCTCTAATTCCAGTTTGGTATACATTAGTTTTGTCCTGTTTAGTGTTCTGTGGCATTGAACTGAATAAGTTTGGAGTCACAGGCTGAAACACACCAGGTTTTTCTGCTGCCATGTAATATTAAAAGTATTTTATACATAACTATGATTGCTGAAAATCTCAGTTTAAGCCTGCTTTTTAAGTTTTGGTTTTGGCCTGTTTGTCAGCTGCAGAATACTCAGTTAATAAAACACAATGATCAGTGGGTCAAGAAACAATAAAAATAATTGTTATTTGGAGCCAGTGATTATACAGGTCCACATGTAGCTGGACAAGAACACAATTTTCACAATTTAGGTTGTGCACACTCAATGGATTTTAAATGAAGCAATCAAGATGTTATTGCACTGCACTCTCAGCTTTAATTCAAGGGTGTAAGCAAAAATAATGGATTAACCGTTTAGAAATTAAAGCCAATTTTACACATGATCCTCCATTTTCAATGATTTAAAAGTTTTAGGAGAGTTTACTGAGCAGTTCATGGTTGGTCAGTTTTCACATTATTCATGACAAATTAAGAAACTGGTTCCAAGTGCTTGGTTTTGGTTAAGTATTTGCATTGTGTAGCCTTTCAAGGGAACTTTCAACATGCAATGCAAAGAGGTGGTCATGCAAAAGAAAAGCTCATCATTAGACTGAAAAAACAAAACAAACCTATCCAGAAAATAAGACGAGATTTGGGAGTGGCGAAATCAATAATTCTGATGACCTCATACCAGAATGATGGCAAGAGAAAAATGTGTGGCTGCCAGTGGAATCGAATCACTGGTGTTTGAGGATATGAGCTATAACAGAGACATTATAGCTGAACTGAAATCTGTAGTCGATTTCTGTAACAGCACAGATGATGGTACAAGTATACCTTACAGGGAAAACAAAGCTCTTTTTTAAAAGAAAAAATATTTTAGGGAAAAGTCAACAATGATTTTAAATGGTTTTGATCTGCTGTGACTGGTGATTCTATTCTGAAAGTAAAATTAATTCAAAAAATATTCCAAAATAAGCACCCAGAGGGGTTTTAAGATGGATGACGAGTGGCGAAACTTGCTGCTCAAACGACGTTGGTTGGACTTCACAGCTAGATAATAAAACATACTGAGAAAGCAACCCGAGAGCAATCACCTGAGCTCAACCCAGCTGAGCATGATTTCTATTCAAAAGAGAAAATTAAGCTGAGAAAGTCCAACAAACATGCATGATGTCCATGCGTTCCAGACTTCAGGCAGTCAAAAATACTCTTTATATTTAAAAGTGTCTAATTATTCAAATATTTTTGGGTCTATGAAGATAGAAGGACTGTGGAAAACATTCTTATTTAATATTTGGAATATTTTTGTGAGAGTCTTTGAATTAAAGATGAAGGTCTGCACTTCTTGATTCTGTCATTTCAAATCCCCGTTTGCTGGTCTACAGAGGCATAATCCCTAAAATTGTGCCTTTGTAGACGTCCTTATGAATCTGACTGTAAAAATATTTGAAAAACAGCCCAGCATGAGGATTTCTGATTCAAAAGCATGCCACAGTTTTCTTTTTGTTGGTTTTTGTTTGTTTTGTTTTTTTTCATAGAGTTAAAAGGATTTGTGGCCACTAAAGTGAACAATTTCATCTTCTACTGTACCACAGATACTGAGGGCTCCAGCATGGCATTAACCTTTTAGTCAACTTGAAAATAGAATACCCTTCTCATATATCACCCTGTTTCTCATTTGATTCTTATCTTACCAGGGAGAACCAGGGGGATTAGAAACCTTGAAGGATTCAAAGAACATGACCTGTGGACTAAATCCAGGCCATTTCCTGGTGCTGCTCTGTGTTCTCCACAGCACCAAGGAGACCTGCCCCTCCATGTGCCTCTGTATATCCGACGCAGTAAGCTGTAGCTCCAGTGGTCTTACCAAGCTACCTCACTCCCTGCCCTCTTTCTCTATCAGTCTCGACCTCAGCCACAACCATATGTCCTGGCTGAATCCAGGTTGCTTCAACAGGATGCCCAGACTGGAAAACCTCCTGATGGCGCACAATCAGCTCAAGGCCCTGAGTCCTGGAATTTTTCAAAACATCTCTGGTCTCAGGCACCTTGACCTGTCCTCCAATAAGTTGCGTGTGGTAGAGCAGCACTACTTCCAGGGGCTTTGGAGGCTGGAGGAACTCCTTCTCTTCAATAATAAGATTGCACAGGTGGAGGCCGGCACGCTGAGTGGCCTGAGCAGCTTAAAAAAGGTCTACTTCAGCCTCAACCAAATCACAGACTTCCCTTTCTTCTCAATCCAAGATCACAGTCATCCATTCCTGAGCATGTTAGATCTCTCATCCAACCGACTGACCCATCTGCAATGGGAGGATGTGAAAGCTTTGCCCAGGTTGGTGCAGCGGGGCCTGTATCTCTATAACAACTCTCTGATCTGTGACTGCTCCATGTACAGCGTGTTTTGGCACTGGGATCTGAGGGCCTATGACTCAGTGAAGGATTTTAAGGAGGAGCATATTTGCTCCATTAACGGGGACCCACGGTCGTCCATACGATTTCTACAACAGAACCGCTTCTTCCTTAACTGCACTGTGGAAAAACCTGTTTCGCAGCCTGTAACAGTTCTCCTCTCCAACGTGTTGGTTTCAGAGGGAGAAAGGGTCCGTCTAGACTGCCAAACATCCCTGACAAGCACAGACCTCTCATTTACATGGCTCTCCCCAAGCAAGGGGTACATCACCAAAGCCAGCATAGATGACAGACTAATTAGCCTGTTTCAAAATGGTACCTTGGAAATCCGAGCAACCAAGGTCAATGACTCAGGACTGTATGTGTGTACAGCTGTGGATATTAAACAGGCACTGAATGCAACTCGGGAGGTGAATGTGACGGTGCTGCTGCCTGCAGCAGAGTTATTCAACACTGGCTACACAACGTTGCTCAGCTGTCTGGTGACTACGGTGATCATCCTCATCTACCTTTATCTGACTCCATGTCGCTGCATCTACTGCAAACGGTCAAAACATTATGAGTCAAGCAGCCTATCTTCTGCCCTCTTCCGCTCTACAAGAGACCAAACTAAGAAACACGTAGCATTCATTGACCCGGTGATGAATGAAGAAGGAACAGATTGATCTCTAAAAAGTTGATTCTGAACAAAGTTTTTTTTCTTCTCCCCCCCTCAGGCGGAAACAGAAGACCTTTGGACAAATGAAAACTCCTCAGTATCCAGCGAGGGGATGCTATTTGAGTGATAATGCTATAAAGGAAAAAAAGAACTTCATGTCTCCTTCCCAACTGCCAGATGCAGTTAAGAGGCATCCTGAACAAAAATGCAATATCTCCTCTTTTCTGCCATGTGGCCAGGTAGTCGAAATGAAAGTTTCAACTTTGGTTTATACTCTCAATGTACTGACACCACCAAATCACAGTGGAGCCATTATCGGTCCTAAAAATCAGCTAATAATTTCTCTGTGCTCAGGTACAGCACTAGGGGGAATATTTCTCATGGGATCTGAGAATGAATCTGGCTCCCTTTTTAAAGTTTTGAAGATGGATTAAAGCCCCGCCGCCCAAAAAAAAAAAAAAAAAAAAAAAGAAAAAGAAAAAAAAAAGAAAAATTAAACTTCAAACTTCTGAAATTAGATTTCAGTAGGTTAAATAAAACCAAGTTCATGCTTACAAACTGCTGCTCACAATACAGCATGTGGAAATACACAAGAATTACCCTTAAACATCTGCCAATCCAGTGCCAGTTTTACTGAATATTTCATCACAGTCAGATTATATTTGAAAATATGTTGGTTCCATGACTGCTAAAGGGAATTCCTGTAATACAATGCTTGAAATTATGTTATAACCCAACTTTATTCTCATATATTTCTCAAATTATATCTTCTTTTGGTTAAGAAAAAAAGGCAGAAGTGTTTGTACAACATCAACCCCACTGTGGACCTGTTTAGAACCAAATATTTGTCTTGTCGTACTTTCAGGTACCGCATTCTCATCCACTTTTGCTCAGATCAGCTAGCTCAGCACAACCGATCACACATCATCATTAACCTTAAATAACAGAAAAGCCTCTGTCCAGCTTACTTCCATCAGTACATACACATCAATAAATGGCAGCAGTCACAGTGGCCTTCACTATTTGCAGCCATGAGCTCAGGTCTAGTCTCAGAACAGAAAAGAGTGATTTGTGTGGGAATGAAAACAAGCAGGAATAAATGCCAGGGAATCTGTTCTCCTCCTTTGTATGGACATACATTCCAAATTACCTGAGTATAGACTCTGACTGTGAAATACCTGAAGCAAGGTCAGATATTGACACTGTTTAACCAGTTGAGGCCATTTTCTCCTTTTTCTTTTCTTCCAATGTTTTCCTCGTTGCATTTCTTTGAGACAGGCTTAACAATGTGACCTGGACAGTGTAAACATAATCCTGAATAGTAGAGTTGTCTTTCCTGTTCCATACATAACACAGCCATAGACAGTTTTAAACAAGCACTTTTCTTTCTTTTCATAGAGCTATATGTGGATATACATGTTTAGAGAGCTTATTCATACTGTGAATGTTGAAACAGAACACAACACATCATTTCATCAGAAATACACTACCAGTTTAAAATGCATGCCCCTCCCCCATCCACAGTGCTCCACTCCTCCTTGTGATGCCTGCATATGAACCCTTGAACTGTCAGGTCTCTTCCTGCCAACATCAGCTCACACAGTATGCAGGACAGAAGGTTGAGGCAGCAAATCCTATTTGTTGTGGTGGATGTTCTGGACATTGTTGCTACGTCATGCAAAGATAGAAGGGCAACGGAGACGGTGGGCACAGAGAGACAGAGGCCCCCATGGAGCAGAGGGCGGTGTTGGTGAGACAGTCAGTGGTGGTGCTCGGTGATTGCTAGTATAGATCCCAGAGACAGAGGCCAGCTCTGCTCAGGTCTAGCTGATGGCCCGGCTGTCTGTCTGGGACTCTGATGTCTCTGAGGGTGAACCAGGATCCTCTGGGGGGTCATCTGTGCTGGTGCTCGTGGAGACCTGAGTAGGGACACCATAGAATGCTGTGGTCCCCTGTGGGTCAGAACCAGAGCTTGCTTCCCTGCTGTCCCGGTCTTCCTCGGGCTCTGAGGCCAGGGTGAGGTGCAAAGAGCCAGGGAGTTTGACAGGACAGAAGGCAGAACCCGTCGGGATGAAATTGACTTTGTTTTTGTCTGGGCAGGAGAAGAGGGGCGCCGACGTAGACTGCCTGGAGCTGCACAGAAACATGTTCAGCGTCATTAAGGAGGCAGCAGAGTGCTGAGGAAATTCAGCACAAGTATCAAAGCATCTATACCTCATCTCCTCAAAAGCTTTAATCTTCTCACAGCCTTCGGGTGGCTCCCGCTTGAACATATAGCTATTGTTGGGTTTGGGTGAGGAGGCAAACTTTGGCAGCGGTGAGCTGCTTCCATTGTCTGAAAACAGAAATATACAGTGGATACATGACACAAACCCATATCCATTGTCTCAAAGTGTTGGACTTCTACCAATGGCCAGATGCACTTAAAAACCTGACACACAGCTTTTATCTTTTCTGGGGTTTCTTAGCGAAGCCTATTCTCTGCAACAAATTGCTCAAATGACACACATCCACTGTGAATGAATAGTTTATATAAAAACCTCCTGAGACATTATGACACTTGTGATCAACTTCAAGTGTGTCCAGCTTTTCACGAGGACACAGATACTTCTTCCTACAGTCCAAAGACACGTTAGGTTAATGGGTGATTCTAAATTCTCCATGGATGGCAGATAAAGTGATTAAAGTGTATAAAATAAAACACTGTATGAATATATGGTTAAATGTGTCTTTTCCTCTAAAGTCCTTTTAGGGGTCAGCAAGTAAAGAAAAGTGCTGCATAAATGCAGGTCCATTTCCAGTCCATATGGACCTTGTTGACTGCTCTCGCCCTTTCTGCAAATAGGATGTCTTATGTCACGTCAATTTTGTACTGGCTGGATTTTCAAAGATATTAAAATGAAAAACAGGTATTTTATATAATCAACATTTCTTAACCAGGCACAAAGGAAGAAATATATGATATTACAAGCAAAATAAGCCATCTGTTTTGGGCTAGAAGTTCACATTCTGAAACATGCACAAATAGGATGCACAAAGTGTAAAGTCTCAGCGGCCTATGCCGCACTGCTCGTCAGTGCAGCCCAAACTAGAGTGCTACTTCACTGGAAACAGAAATTCATGTTCTTTTGGAGTGAAATGTATCCCACAGTGTATTTGTTCTTATAGAACATTGGCTGTAAAAGTCAAAGTGAAAAAAATAGAAAGCAGTAAAGAAGAAAAGCAAAAACTACATTGCTCAAAAACTTAAAGGAACACTTTTTAAATCAGAGTATAGCATCAAGTCAATTAAACTTCTGGGATATTGATCTGGTGAGTTAAGTAGCAGGGGGCTGTTAATCAGTTTCAGCTGCTTTGGTGTTAATGACATTAAAAACAGGTGAACTAGAGGGGCAACAATGAGACAACCCACAAAACAGGAATGGTTTTACAGGTGGAAGACTGACATTTTTCCCTCCTCGTCCGTTTTTTTTATTAGTTTTGCATTTGGCTAGAGTCAGTGTTACTACTGTTAGCATGGGGCGATACCTGGACCCTACAGATGTTGCATGGGTTGTCCAACTCCTCCAGGATGGCACATCAATACGTGCCATTGCCAGAAGGTTTGTTGTCTCCCCCAACACAGTCTCAAAAGCATGGAGGAAATTCCAGGAGACAGGCAGTTATTCTGGGAGAGCTGGACAGGGCCATAGAAGGTCCTTAACCCATCAGCAGGACCGGTATCTGCTCCTTTGTGCACAGAGGAACAGGATGAGCACTGCCAGAGCTACAAAATGACCTCCAGCAGCCCACTGGTGTGAATGTCTCTGACCAAACAATCAGAAACAGACTTCATGAGGGTGGCCTGAGGGCCCAAAGTCCTCTGGGGTTAGGGTGTGCTCACTGCCCGGCACCGTGGAGCCTGATTGGCATTTGGCATAGAATACCAGAATTGGCAGGTCCACCACTGGCACCCTGGGCTTTTCACAGATGAGAGCAGGTTCACCCTGAGGACATGTGACAGATGTGACAGGGTGCGGAGAAGCTGTAGAGAACGTTATGCTGCCTGTAACATCGTTCAGCAAGGTGGTCTAGAGAGGTATATCCATGGAGGGACGCACAGACCTCTACAGGCTAGGCAATGGCACCCTGACTGCCATAAGGTATCAGGATG
>VUQS01004855.1:56867-88428 GCA_015108495.1 Heterochromis multidens
ATATCCATATAATAAGTCAATTAGCACCTCTGCTCATCATCTGGTCTCTTGATTAGGTTAAAAAGGATGTGGAGAAGCTGGTCTCTCTCTTTAGGCTCTGGGTGAAGGCAGGCGGTACATAATATGAGTGGAATCAACTCCTGAATTAAAGAAGACAAAGACAGAAAAAGCTAGCATCAATTTAGATTACTCTGCAAAAAACAGTGTGTGGTTATGGTTACAACACACAGGGGTAGAAAGGATGGTTTGTAGCACTCAAGCAGGCCCGTAAATTTATGGAGTAGCAGGAATAGGAAATGGGAAGAAGGGGTTTATTAACAAGACAGAAAATGGGAAAGTCACAAGGAGAGAGACACACAGGGGGTCACTCTTGAAAACCAACAGCAGTCTTTCAACACTGCTTCAAACATGCTTACCGTAGATCCCTTGCTGGTTATACCTACACTTATTTGGCTTTGGAGTCACACAAAATTATAGCCACATACTGTAGAAGCTTAAATAGTGCATGCACACAGCCTGACACAACTGCATATAGGCAGACACACACAAACCTAATGCACTAGTTCCCCTCCTATAACTGGTTTCTACTTCAGAGTTCAGACAAAGTTCATGGGCCTTCCAGCCAGAGGGGAGAGCACTCAGCTGCCCTTGATACCGGGCCTCCATGGCCAAACTGTGGTCAGCCCTGCATTCCCGCCACACACACCGAAATTAGAGAGTGCACACAAAGTTAAAAATATTTTTTTTTCAAAGTCTGTTTTTTTCCAGGAAGATATGACATTTTACTGCCAAGTACTGGAAGAACAAGCTAAACCCCAACACTGGATGGACAAAGAGACCTAACAGAGAAACTTGGGTAAAGATAGGCTGTGATGAGTCACTAATTCAATGCTGGACCAACCCTCTGAAGTCACTGCCATGTTGGCTGGATTTTAAAAAGCAAAAATACAACATGTGAGTATCAGAGGGTCATTTTAAGTGGTTACATGACTGGTCCAATATGTCTGAAGTCAATTTGAGCATCAAAAAAATAGCTAAAAACAACAAATTAAGGAAATCTAGCCAACTTTAACAGTCACATTCAATAATCTTCTGCCACATACTCTTACAAGGCTACACATTTTCACAGGAGACATTTTGGAGAGTCAACAGCACTGGCCTGATAAAGCAAATAGAGGAATTCATAAACAGCATACATCTAAAAAGCCAGAAACCACGCTGACCCTGTTTCTATTTCAGTGTGAACTCCTGTGTTTCTGATGTGAAAACTCCTTCATAACTGACCAGTCCTGTGTAAACACTGTGGGCAGGTAGAGTGGACAGAATGACGCCAGGACCCAGGACTCTTTAAAGAGCAGAATTACTACCCATTCAAACCTAAGGACCAATATGTAGATGTCTCCTCTCCACGTGTCTATTTCTTTCAGTCTTTTTAGCCATTCTAACTATGAAGCTATGGAAATGGCAATGTCTGCTTCACCACTTACGTGATGGCTAACAACTTTTGCCCAGACTGGAACATCTCAGCAGCTCTTAATGATAGACTGCCTTACATCATCCCATGACCATGATACACAATATTTGGTTTACCTGTACTGTAGCTCATCTCCAACAACAGAAACTGTAACAAATATATCTCTCAAATGCTACAAATCTACTCATTCATAGTTTCCAGAAGATGTACACTCATTTAAACCATTAACAGGTTCATTCACAGATGAAGTTTGAAGAAGAACAGGCTGGAACAATTCTAATCCACAGAATCCCCACCTGACAAACCCATAAGAACCAAAGACTCAGTGCCAACATCCACAGGATACCCTCAGAGCACTAACTACGCAATATTAGCCAGGCGGTTTAAATGTTATGGCTGTCGAAATACTTGACTAGGCTTTTTAGTTCAGTTTTTACTTGCTTTGTGGTTAGGTTTAGGCATCAGAACTATTTAAAGTATCTTAATACTCTTTCCACTAGAGCGACCAACAAGTAAAAGTCTTTACTTATAATGTAAATATCGCAGCATCTACTAGTTGGATTGTAAAATCATTTGGTATAGATTTCCAATGGATACTAATGACTTTTAAGATGCCCTGACTTTTTCTTTGGCACCTTGAACTGGTATTTGTTGACATCCCTCAAAAACATTACCATTAGACACTGTTGCTTGCTATGAAAAATCAAACACATTCATGCACACCGCAGTATGAATTCTAATAATTTTAGTAGCTCCCTGAGGCATCGCCAAAAACCAACATCAGGCCAAAATTTTAAATTTCCAACACTATGGTTGATGACGAAATGCTTGCAAAACTACTGACAATTACATCAGCCACAAATGGACTTCATTAGACTCCATGGTTTGGACATCTGTAATGTCTTCAGTATGTCTTTTGTGTATTGAATTGCTGACATAGTTGTGTTTTAAATTCAAACACCTGCATTTAATAATGCATTACCAGAAATTGTCTGTCGTAAAACTCAACGTTCTTTGTCATGCCAAGGTCCGTTAAAGATTACTGATAATCTTACCACTAGAAAACAGGAAGTCAATAATTGCAGTTTTTAGTTACTGTCTTTGCATTAATGTCGCTTGGACAGCCTACTTATATAGTACTGTAGCAAATGACCACAAAACAATCAACTTTTTTTTTTTGACTAAAATAAAAATTAAATACAACCGTTATAAAGAATGCAAATTAATTTACAGTGCTGCAATGCAGTCCTTTATATTTATGAAAAAACATAGGGTTTAATGATTTACAGCATCTGATAATACAGCCAGGTGGCAGGCAGAGACTCAGTGTATCATACTATCATTTTAAGTTAAACACTTTTTGTTCTTAAGATGGTGTCATATTCAAACAAGTAAAGGTGTGTCTCCAGGTTCATGGTGGTTAGAAAGCTCCAAGCTGCAATATGGAAGTATGAGCAGCTGTATGTGTGTAAGTATGTGTGTGTGTGAGTATGTGTGTGTACACCTTGTCATGGTCTGTGAATCTAACGGACATAGTACAAAGTCCACCTACTCAAAAGGAAACTCAAAGCCTTAATGTGCTGCTGCATTTTAATTTTTTTTTGGCCAACCTCTCCCTTCAGTTTGCTTATCTTGATTTTTCAAAGAGATTACATTCTCTATAACTGCCTGGGGTTGATTAAAACTTCATAACCATGGTGATATGCAAAGCAGCCTGACCAAAGACTACTCCAACTAGATTTACCACTTTCAGCCAATCCATTTGGTTTCCTATCGAGTTTCAGTTCTTTGTGTAAAATTTAATGCACTGTATTTATGTAGGCATGGACAAGCAGACAAAAACTGCACACAAGCAGTTTATATGTAGACAGAACACCTGTGCAGGTGTCAGCTTTTAAAGAGTAATTCCTTGTTAATGCAACCGTTTTTTTCCGTTTTGACATTTAAAGGGATTCGATTCTTAGCAAATAAATCAGACATGGCCCCAGTCAATCAAAGGTGAGTCAAGATACAGCGGATCGAAGAGACATACAATACAGCATGCCTCATTAAGACTAAGGGCCTGATTTACTAAACAGGGCAAATTAGTGTGAGGTTGCAATTGCAAAAATGTGCTAATAGGAGCTGAAAGTTCAGCAGGTTATCTACTAAGAAGGCATTAATGTACAAACACAGATGCAGGCAGCTCATTTCAATAACAGACCAACCCAATCTACTTAAAGCACCAGTAAAAAAAATTAGGGGGTAATAAACAAGCAGACTGGATGAGGGAGGGAGTTGTCTGCTACCAAAAAACAAAAACAATACAGTATAAACGCAGGATTTAGGCACACTTTCTCGTCAAAAATAGTATGGCAATTCAGATCGAGGACAGGCAATTGAAGGTGACTGAGACTGTGTGGCGTCTTAGAGGTTGGGGCAGCCGTTCTCAGGATAAAAAACACAAAGTCCGATTTATCCAGAGAAGGGCTGCTTTATGATAATCAAGCCTGCCATATAAACCTAAAATTTATGTGCAACAACTGTCCTGCAGGACGTATAGAACACTAAACATTATATAAGATTAGACCTTGAGCTATCTGCATGTTATTAAAGTCATTCCAGCTGTGTGTAAATGGAGGCATTGTTCTTTTGCAGACAGACATTAATTTAATACAGTTCAGATGTGGCTTAGTCACATTAATTAAATTTCTATATGATATGTAACAGACCTGATACTAGACAGGAGTTTAAAAGCAAACAAAAACAGAAAAGAAACTATATTAAAGTTGATACAGTGATGTGAAAAAGTATTTGCCCGTTCCTAATTTCTTATATTTTTGCATATTTGTCACAGAACTTACAAAACTGTATTTTGTATTTACTCAGGTTATCTTTGATTAATATTAAAATTTGTTTGATGATCTAATACATGTAACTGTGACAAATATGAAAAAAAAAAAAGAAATCAGGAAAAGGGTAAAAAACTTTTCAGAGCACCGTTTGTGATGTTTCATAGCTCTGTGTGGTGTGCGTACTGCTGAGAAAAGACTAGCAGGTCCTATTGGACACTTGGCAGTTTTTTTTTTTTTGTTTTTTTTTTAAACAAATCTCTGTTTACAAACTTGATTAAAAATGAAACACTGCAAATCCACTGTAAAAGTTAACTTGGCTTCCTGTAATTCCCAGTTCAAGATGCATCCCTGTCTGCAACTCATGTTGGGATTCCCCTAATCCCTCAGATGCTCCACACTATCTTCAGTTGAGTTAAGGTCTGCTCTGTTACTTCAAAATATGAGCATTATTGAAAACTAGAAATATGAAGGGTTCCGCTCTAAACATATAGGGCGAGGACACAGTGAATAGCTACAGGTCACAATTGTGTCACTGTGCTCAGCTTTGAGCCATTCACCCGTGCCAATCATACACTCATTCTGATAAAAATCTCCTTCTGGAATTTCAAATAAGTAACACTCCTAGTGACAAATATCACAGCCATATTAGTAGCTAAATGAGACGGATTAGTAAATCTTATTAAATCACATTTGAAAGAAAGACTCCCGTACATATGCCAAACACAAAAGTAACTATGACCACACCTTTCTGTTGCAAAATTGACAATAACCTCTTTAGTAAATCCTGACCGTAGTTTTTTTTTTAATAACACCTAAGGAGTGGTTTGCTCTGGTATATTCTATTAATAAATTTGGAAATAAAACTTCTAACTTTAGGACAACATTGCAAGGCAAGTTATTTTTTGAGTACAAATTAATTTTCATTGTCACTTATAGGACTGCACATTATATACATAAAAAATAATTATGGCAAGTCAGAGCTTACGCCGTTTTCACATATGAATTTCAAACAATTTCTAGAGCGTTATGTCAGGATATTTTCCCACGGTTGTCCGTTCTCACGGGAAAGCAGTCGACTTCAGATCTGCTTAAGTGCAGCTACTGTCCGATCCAACTGAGTTGGACATTTGTGTTATCTCATGCACTTCTGTCAGGCAAGTCCGAGAAAAGTTCAGGGCTGCAGCACATGTGTGAAAATGGATTTAGTGACAGCAGTTTTGTAGCAGAAGGAACTTGGCATTAGTTACACTTTTCTGATCTACAGGTCATATGAGAATCATGCAAATGAGTGCGTGAAAGACTCACCTGGCAAAGATGTGCAACCATTCTCTAGAAGAGAGGCATGCATGAGAGTGAGAGAATGAGTGAGACGAAAAGAGAAGAATAAAAAAAAAAAAAAAAAAAATAATTAAAAAATAAAAAAAAAAAAAAAAAAAAAATCAGCAAACTATCTGATGTAAATAATCTAGCTATTAGATGTACATCACACTAGGGTTTCTGGCTGTCTTTGGTTTAGAATAAGGTGTGCAAGCTCAATTTTTACACTCCAAAAAATTAAAACTACTTCAAATATAATAAAAAATTATTGTGGATATGACATGTCGACTGACCATTTACTTACTCAAAGATTTTTCAAAAGGCATGAAAAGACAGTGACAGACAAAAGCAAACTCATAATAAAAGGAAAGGCAGGAGGGGAAGAGGATAGCTCGCAGATGAAAAGTGCTGAAAAGTGCAAAGACAAGAAGTCAGCTGCTTGTAAAGAAACAGTAAAGCAAACAGCAGCAGAATGAGACAGAGTTAATATCATTACGGAAGCAATGAAACCATAAAAAACTGCACATGCAATCTGATTGGAGGAAATCGTTAAAGCGACAGAGACGAAGGTGGTGACTGGATGGGAAGGAAGTGAGAACAGTCTGAAGCAGAGCTGTGATTGGGCAACACAGATCCAGGCTCTAAATAATCTGTCCTCCTATTCATTATTTGTCAGCTCTACACACAAAGGGTGCCTTTTAGATTAACCATAGACAGCATAAAAAGAACGAAAATTCTGGGTCTGAAAAGTGAACCTGCATTCTTTTTAAAGACAACCGGAGGGCAACCCTTGTGGTTGCATAATGCCTTCTGGTTGTATAGAAGTCTACGGGAAAAACCACCATACATCTCCCTTTCTCTATGATATCAGTAAGCACTTTCCTGATGAGTTTATTGGCTTAATCACTAGTTCATGGTGAAGCTCATTTTGTAAATTATGGCCATTCTAAGAGTCAGAACAGAGGATCATGTCATACATCATTGGCTAAGGACCCGTCAATTACAAGTTATTAGCCAATGAGAGTGCGGTCTCACATACAGATCCACCCCTCACTGGTCACATTCTTTTTCAAAACACCAAGATGGCGAAAATGCTCAGCTCGAGTTTTCATAAGAGGACTTCACAGTCCAATAGGTGATGACATGGTGGCTATGTCCATCTTTTATACTGTCTATGAGAGTAACATGTAAACTCTTTCAAAGAATGAAACATTTATTTGCAAATTCAAAATTCAAAGCTCTGCTTTCAAAGTGTTTGCCTTCCTCTTCTATCCAGGACACCAACAATTAC
Source organism: Heterochromis multidens (assembly GCA_015108495.1). Taxonomy (NCBI): domain Eukaryota; kingdom Metazoa; phylum Chordata; class Actinopteri; order Cichliformes; family Cichlidae; genus Heterochromis; species Heterochromis multidens. The sequence goes on from VUQS01004855.1 coordinate 63,784, forward strand.
ATAAACTGCAGAGGCGATAAAAGAAAACTACAAGCTGAAAATGAATCAGTGAATACAAATAAAATCAGTTAGTTGATGCTGTTGAGGATGTAAGCAGAAAGTTAGTACTGTGTGTCCTCTGTGCTCTCCCAGCAGCAGCACTCTAACAGCAACAACATGGCTGCCACTGCTGGATATCCTTTTTACATTAAAAAAATGCTTAGGTCAATACAGTAACCACAGGAAATCCTTTTAGCAATAAACAATAATGCATTTGAAATCAAAACAAAATGTGCTCCCTGAGCATGACTGCTAAGGAAATCCACAGAGGAAACACCAGACAGCAGCAGGTGAGAAGCCATAGCAAGTGGAAGATTACAGAAGCCTGAAGAAAGGTGACCAATTTTATACAAGACCATATTACTGTAACTGAAACTTGTATTATGTCAATGATCTGGAGAGGCATTTCATAGCTGATTTCATGAGATATTCAGATTTAAACTACTGTCAAGTCCAAATCATAAATATGAAGTATGTTATCCGAACTTAGCAGAAAGACCCCAAACAGTCTTTGCTAAGCTAATTAAGACGGTCTTAATGCTAAGATAGCGGTTTTGTGGCTGTGCAGTATTGAAATCTCTCTCCTGGTCTCTTATTTTCAATTCAATTCAATTTTATTTATATAGCACCAAATCACAACAACAGTTGCCTCAAGGCGCTTTATATTGTAAGGTAAAGACCCTACAGGGAATTTGTTAATCAAATGAACAGTTTCCATGGGAATGTCTTCCGCAGGATATATTTTGTCTTGCGCTGAAAAACGAGCCTCTAGCAGATCTAAAATATTTGCTCATGTTTAGTCACTGTGGTAGCCAATTAGATCAACTGGAAATTACCAAGAATGGAAGCATGAACTAAAACACACTGAAAAAAAAGGAATGCAAAGAAAGCGTGAAGATGAGTCTGAAAACAATCTCTTCTTTAGCTTTTTAAGCTTGTCAAAACTTTGTCTTCAACAAATCTGGCAGGATGATATGGGAAATACGTATAAACAAAAAAATACCAGAAGTGATTTAAAACATTTTAAAATTTGAAGTCCCAAACTAGCTATATTGACATGCTGAAAATCTACCGTTTTGTAAATTCAGAGATAGTAAAACAGCAAAAGTATTTTCCAAGAGGAAAAGGAGAAGCTCTGAAATCCCATTCTGGCAGGCTATGTTTACCCGCTGACCCGGCTACCTGTATGTTCGGGGTCGGTGGTTGAGGGTAGCAGTGCGGGCTGGACTTGGAAGCTGTCCGCCTGCCATATTGTTTCTGGTCGGGCTGGAGACATAATCATTGGGTACAACTGGGGGGCGTACAGGCTCCAGTGTCCTGTAGGGAGAGTTCTTCCTGTACATGCAAAACGTAAGGGTGAAGACAGGGTTAACGGGGAGACAAACTTGTTTCTGGTGACAAAGGATCTCTTCTTAAAGTGACATTAAATAGCCATGAGCACACTTAAAGCATTAGTACTGATATGCAATTACACATTATTTCTGCATCAAATGTGAGTGAGCTTTTGCCTCCTTCCTGCTGTGGAATAAAAAGAATAAATCGGTAAAGGTCATGTTAAAAGGCCAGCGTGTATTTTTAGAGAAATACAACTCCTCCAGCGTCACAGAACTGCAGAGAATAAGGACGAATGAACACCAACTGAGAATAAAAAAAAAAACATTCTGAAATCAGAGTGAAGCCTTGGAGCAGTCAGTTTGACTCATGAATCAGCATTAAAAATGTCAGGCACTGAATAAACATAACACAAACTAGGCACACTGTTCAGCTGGTTAACTCGTCCTCACTGATAAATAGACAAGTACCTCCTATATTTCAGCAACCTAATGTATAAGCAATTATGAGTGTATGAAAGGAAAGATCCTATAATTTCTAAGCAGATTTACAGTCATTTATTTTAACTTATTAACTTTCTATTTGAGTTTCCTGCCTTGTCCATTGTAAAAAAATTGTTATTTCACCAAGTTTAAAACCGTCAGTGTTAATCAAATCTGAATGGTGCTAAAGACAAGAAGAGAACAAACATAAAAGGTGAAAACTGTCTCTCAATAATCTTCTGAGTTGTTGTTTACGTGTGAGTGTGAGTATGAGTTGTCAGAAGGCCTGTTGATTACAGCACTACGCCAGCTCACTGCTGTGTATTTGTTCCTCGTCTCTGCATGCACATTTGTGTTAGTGTGTGTGTGTTAGTGTATGTGTGTGTGTGTGTGTGTGTGTGTGTGTGTGTGTGTGTGTGTGTGCGTGCAGACAGACGCACTTGGCTTGTGGACCAAGGCTTAGTTCCAACCAACTGCTGAGCTGCTTCTGCTCCCTCATTCTTAGGAACGCAAACACTTTCTCATCTTATTCTTTGTCATACTGTCCTAAATGTCAGACTTCTGGACATTAGGTTTGAAAAGCTGGAGATATTTAAATATCTGAGAACCAGATAATTATGTATTCATTACTTCAGTGTTATTTGTGAAATGAGACAGCAGTCGTGTAACACAGATTTTGAGACTGCGTTGCATCATGGGTTGTTTGTAGTCTTGTGACGATCTTTGGCTAGTTATTGTTCAGGGCGCTTTCAGCAGGGAAACAGTCCTGCTGTGCTGTTCAACATGGTACAACAGGTGGCTCATCAGCAGGTTACAGGAAATAGGAAGCAACACAGCAGACAAGACAGTTAGACTGAATGAGGCCACCTGTCAAACTACCTATTGCACACACATAAAGAAAGTATTGTAATAAATATTGTAATGAGGTAATGCACCAGCATGGAGGACAAAAACACTTTCAAAAAATGGAGCCAATCGATGTCTGTTAGGCCTCAGCTACACTAACGAGAGTCACTGACCTGGACCTCTTGGCTGTGTTCATGCTGTTGGTGCCTTGTAATAGAAATATTTGACTAATAATATTGCTTACTGAGTGGTGCGGACATTCCAAGAAGTCTGTCATTCAATTTTGGTGAATGAAATTCTAGCAATTTATTTGTCTGTTACATCGTACTACTTATTATGAGAAAACAGCCTCAGTAAACACTTTCCTTACGAGTTTATGGGCTCAGTCACTTATTTCATGTCCCATTGAATAAAACAGTAAGTTAATTTTCTAAATTTTGTTTCAGAATGGAGGATTATCCAGGATATGCTCATTGGCTAACGACTTGTGACTGACAAGTGGTTAGCCAATGAGTGTGTGGTTTCACGGTCATAACCACCCCTCGCTTGTCTAGTTTCAAAACACCAAGATGGTGACGGTGAAGACGCTCATGTTAATCTCATGGTAGCTACGTCCATCTTTTATACTGTTTATGGTTGTATTCACAAAGCTACCTAGTTTTAGCTAATAACTAGCTAATAAGCACTCCATCCTTTCATGCAAATACAAGAACTTCTGTCTGAAATACCAACATGGTGGAGGACAAAACTCTAACGTTAAAGCCTCAAAATGCAGAATCTAAAACCAATAGGTGATGTCACAGTGGCTACATCCATCTTTTATACTGTCTGTAGTATATATGCTTACATGTGCCCCACGAAAACAAAGTATATGCGATTTGTTAAATTGAATTATTAAATAACTGGCTTCTCATCTGCAAATTTTGATTTTTGCTGCTCAGTACTTTGGGACAAATAAATAACTGAGTCATAATAGCACTGTTCTGCTCTGCAGCCTCAGTGAACATGGCATAGCAGCACACCTCCTACACCTGCTACAGGTTGTGGTTAGAGTGTGAGTCTAGAGCAGATCTCCATAACAGAAGGACTACTGTTGCCAGCTGCAGTTGGAGTATGTCTGATTTTGGGAAGAAATCCCTTTTGAGGAACAAGCTGATTGATATCGACTGCCACAATAGCAATCTAGTAAACTGATGGCAGGTGGCATTGTTCTGTCTTTTCTTTAGATGGATCACAAAAATAAATATAAAAAAATGCTAATAAATGAATCTTCAAATATACCTGGGCAGCCCATCTAAATAAAGTCTGTGTGGGTAACACAACAGCTAACGAAGGACGTTAAGTTAATTTAAAACACTACGTAAACCAACATTGGTGCAGTCTGCATCAACAATACCACTATACTTGTCAGTTACAGCTCAGTCAAATCTGAACATCACCATGACACACACTGTCAGATTTAGTGCGACGTCAAATTTCTGAATATATCATTATCTCTAATGTCATTAGAAAAAAGACAGTTCTTATAGCTGCAGAACTTCCCTGAGTTTTCTTCATCATCAAATGACTGCTAGCTAATTCAGCATACCTTTAATGGGTATGACTTCACAAAATGTTGACTATATACAGGCTAATAACAGCCCCACGGCTAGCTCACTAACTCTATTGGTCACATATATTGGCTCACAGTTATCAGATTATGAAAATCTACAGGTATATACAGATATATGTGATAACAACCTCTCTCTCAAAATGTTACACTATTCTTTTAAAATAGCAATAAAAAACTAAAAATGGCATTGGACCACCCATTATTTGCTTGAGAAAGATGGACCCAGAGAAAGTAAGACAAAAGGAACGAATAAGGAATGAGAAAGTAAAAAAGGGAGAGAGAAAGGAGTGAAATTGAGATGAAGATAAGGAGAGAGAAGGAAGGAGGGATACAGCTGGGTGACCTAGATGTTTGAGGAGAGAGAACACAACAAGCTTTCACAACGCATGACGTTATTCCTCTGAGCACTGCATTTTACTCTCTGTGTGTTTGTGTGTGTGTGTCATTCCCTTCTGCCGGGTCAAATCTGTAATAAGCATGCCGCAGGACGCTCCATCCTTCCACAAGAGACAAACACACACCATCTGCAGCAGGTTCACACACACGACTTATCTCAAAGTCGGCGCAGAGAACAACACATCTGTGGGAGCAGATTTATCAGTCCACTTATATTTACAGCAAAGTTGTATAAACCCAATCAAAAAAAAAGTTGGCATACTGTAAAGTGCACATAATCAGAATGCAACAAATTACAGATTTGATAAACCAATATTTTATTCACAATAGAGCATAGAAAAACTGAGATTTTGCCATTTCATGAAAAATATTGAATCATTGTGAATTTGTTGAGATGGGGGCAACAAAAGGCTGGAAAAGTAAGTGGTACAAGAAGGAACCAACTGGGTGAACATTTTGCAACTAATTAGGTTAATTGGCAACAGGTCAGTAACATGAAGGGGCATAAAAAGAGCATCTTAGAGAGGCAGAGTTTCTTAGAAGTAAAGATGGGCAGGGGTTCACCAATCTATAAAAAACTGCATCTACAAATAGGGTTGTTGTTCTTCAGCGTAAAGTTGCAAAGACTAAATATCTCATCATCTACAGTATGAATGTCATCAAAGATTCAAAGAATCTAGAGAAATCTCTGTGCGCAAGAGACAAGGCTGAAAATTAATATTGGAAGTTGAGTTGGGCTCTCAGGCAGTATTGCATTAAAAAAAGGCATGATTACATCATCAGCTATTACAACATCATGGCTTCATAGTAGAAGAGTCCGAGTTGTGCTGTGAATTAGCCTGCCTGCAGTCTAGACCTTTCATTAAGTGAAAACATTTGGCGTATTATGAAACAAAAAAATATGACAAAGACGACCCAGGTCTGTTGAGCAGCTAGAACCCTCTATCAGACAAGAATGGAACATTCTGTTTTTGTTTACATTTTACACAGCGCCCCAACTTTTCCAGAATTGGATTTGTATACCGTGCAGGTCACATTACTCACAAATTCAGGGCAAACAAAAAAAAAAAGAAAAAGTCAAACACAGCAGTTCCAAGAAATGCACAGTAAATTCACTTATATAAAACCATGGAAGCACAAAGGATCACTTAAGGTGAATACTAGAAAGTGAGAGAAGATACACATGTGGGAGTGTTGGTGTTAGGGTGTGTACATACCCTAAGATGCCCTTGCCTGCCCTCGGAGGGCTGGGTGGTTTTTGGGTGGGAGGGTTGGACCGAGACAGACCCCCTCCTAGTTTCATGTTCTGCTGACCATTCACCTGTGAGAACAAACACAATATTAATGGTTGGCACTTAGTTCGGCTCAGGCCTTTCAAAAAGCCCACATAACACTGGGGAGCCAAAACACAATGATCATCCCTGTCTAGCTCACCCCATCCTGATGGGCCATTGCTAAAATAGCTTTGAGCCATCATGGCCTAGACTCCACCTCTGAAGGTGTCCTATGACTTTTGGGTATTATGACATTAGTAGCAGGTCCTTAAAGTCCTTTAAGACTCATTCAAACATGTCCCAAATCTAGCTGTCACTTCATGGGTTGGACAGAAGGCAGGTTGTGCACTAAATAACAATTATAAGGTGCAGAACAAGGACTACCTTTGACAGCTGCAGTCTGAGACGGTGCTGTTGGAGTCCGCGAGATACCACAGACTCATTGGACTAGCAGCTAAGCAATATCGAAGACTACCAAACATCTACCCAAACATATTTCATTATACATTCACCAAAATAAAGTGTCAGAACTGCTTTTTAACTCATTAACCAGACTGCTATGATTATTACATAAGAAGTTATTTTTATGAGATTTTTATGATCAGGGGAAAATTGCCACAGAGGGAAAGGAGTTGAGTGTTAGGTTACAGCGGTAGGAAAAGTAGGTTGATAGCAGCAACCTGTGGAGTGTGGTACATTTTGTTGGTTGTTTTGTTGAATATTGCTGTAATAGTAGGATAAACAAATCAGAATTAGTCGCTTTCTTAGTTCATCACTGCATTTCTTATTGCCTTTGTAGTAGTATTTTCCTTCTTTTGTAGCATTTTCCTTGTAATCTGTGTAGGTGTTTTGTGCATCCTTACCTTGAACCTCAACAACCACTTAATATGCCAATGACAGCAAATGGAAGAGAGAAAAGAAGAGAGAGTAGTCTAGAGGTTAGTTACAGTGCAACAGTGTCATGCAAAGACCACCAGCCATTAAAAACACAGGGCAGAAATGCAGAAAAAGGAGAGCTGAAATAAAGGCAGATAGAAAACTGAGGACAGTAAGGAAGAAGAGCGCATCTAAATAAATTGTGAAAGCACAATGCCTAGATATTTAATGCTACTTATACTACATAAAAGCTTTTTATGTAGTATAAAAAGTGCTCACTCTACAGATTTAGAGAAAAACAATGGCTATTGTCACTCAGTTTTACACACAAACATGCAATTTCTATCCAATTAAGAGAAATTATGTTTGTTTTTTTATATATACATATTTCTTATTAATGCAATTAATGCATATGGTAAACCTGGCACAGAGATATTCATTATAGTGTTTACTAATGCTTGCAGCGCATCAACAACAACAACTTTTGGTACGTGGACAGAAGGAGTGAAACAGAAAAGGTTGTATATGTTGCACATATTTGAGTACACGGATGAGAATCTACATAAACAAGTATAAACACGTGAATATGTGAGTGTGTATAAATGGATATGTCACTACGATTGCCATCATCATCATCATTTTTCCCTCATTATTCTACCTACTTTGACTCCATGTCCAATATCATCCAGCACACTGTAGTCGATGGGCTTCCTGATGTAGCGCACTGGCCTCTCTGGATTGGCTGGAGCTACAATTTTATGCGCACGAGACGTGTTTTTGTTGGTGGTCAGAATGCCGATCTCCCGCCTTGCTACCTTCTCCTTGTGAATGTCAACAGTCTGGAAGAAGAAAGAGGGAATTAAGAGCAAATTTTTTAAAAAATCCATAAAAAATAGCATACTGATTCTAATATGTCAGTGGTCCAAACTGAAAAGTGGATTATAAATGAACTGCTTCCTGTGTGAACACACCTTAAGATAGTAGCGCTAACATAAACTCATTAACAGTGAACACGAAGTCCAGCTGAGGTGGTTAGCTCTGCAGTTATTTGGTAATAAATCAAAGTATTCAAAGAATCAACAAGAAGCACTCTGATCACCATAGTGATCGTGCTCTAAATCTTTTTTGTCCTGGATGTATTATTTATGTCCAAATTGTTACTTAAAACATTGATCATATTTTGCTTGTTCTAGTGATACATTAATCACACCCTTCCAACAGTGTGCAGGGGTGTCTTTGCTCACTACAAACCTCAATGCATTTCTTGTTCCTCCAGCCTGGAGTCAGGACAGGAATTAACTGTAAACTAAAGTGGTGCAATAAAAGGAGAATTTATCTCAGGTAGAAGGGGATTTGCTGCTTTTTGTTGTAAATGGAACAACTTTGTGTTTAAGATTGAATGTCTTGACTTCACAGTCCAAGACATTAGTGTGGATTTTGGAAAACTCTGGCGATCACTGTCACTATTATCTCACATTTTATAAACCAGTGTTCACAGATCGGCATACTCTAGTATAGGCCTGCAAAGTGTTTCACAAGCAATAATTCTTATTGTTTTAAAACAGCTGCAGTATGGCCAGTGGGTCCCATGTGTGGTCCAGCTGAAGTTGAACTACATGAGCTGTGTGCAGTGAGTAAGACAAATAAACAGAAACAGAGTTCAGAGTGTTTATAGGGTTCAGCCCAAGCAGCCTCTGTTTTTCTCAACAAAGGATAATAACAGTCAATCTGATGCTCACATAACAAGTGGCATCTCCTCTCTGACACACACACACACAGACAGAAGAAACGTAGCAACGCCACAACCGAGACAGAGAACCCAAGTGGTTAAAAGAAAATGTTTCTCTACATATGACAACAGCAGCACCTGTTACTGTAATTGCTGTCAAAACTTTGGCAGGTGGAAAGCCAACAGTCTTATCAAGACACCTGTTAAAAAGCTGAAGAAAAGTGCTCCTGTATACCAGCCGTTTGTGCAACAGAATAAAGAACAAGCTAAATCAAAAGCTGTCTGTATATAGATAAAATGCTTGTTTTATTTGCCATCATTTTAAAAGTGGATTTCTTGTAAAATTTTGCTGCAGGCCCTCTCTCCATAACAATGATACCTTCAGCATGCAGGGGTATGTCTAAAGGGAGGGAGGAAAATCAGTAAAAACAAAGGTTTGCAAATAATTGCTGTCTGATTTTGAACTGCGGACAGATTGCGACCATGTTGCCATTAGTCTGAATGAGTCTTTGTCAATAAGCACAACTCGGCTGGACTTGACTCAACTGGTTGTATTCTGGTTTTATTCCTATAGAACAGGAAGATTGCTGAGCACAAATGTAAGAGTTAAATGTGAACAGATATGTGACTTTTGATGGCTTATCACAGTTAATTGCTATATTATCAAAAACAGATTGCATGTAATTGCCAACTCGACCCCATTCAATCGCAGAATGACAGCAGACTGATAGCAGACTGATAGACTGACTCCATCTTATGGAAACATTTGTGGAAGGTTTTAGTGACAATGTTTTTGCAGCAAAAAACAAGAAAAACAACTGAAGTGAGATAACTTAATTATCTTTATTGCATAAAAGAGATATTAAAGTTTAACTTTGAGGACATAAATTACAATTGAAAAATGGTGATAAATTGCAGTATAGGTTATTGCATATCGCAAAATGTTAATAGTCATAATAATATCGTATTGTGCGTGAAGTGTTATGATACAGTATCATGGGGTGTCTGGTGATTACCACCTCTAGCAGAGAGGTTTGTTGGACGAGTATTTGGGGTGAAATAATGTGCTGTTTATTTTATTTGTTTGCAGTTTAATCTAATCTTTTTTAACCAGTTTAATCTACATTTTTCTGACATAGTTTTGAGAGTCATTTGCAGACAGTGACGTTAAGATAATTGCTTGGCTGTTTTTGGGTACTCAGTCTGCATCTCTAGATGGCTTATACTACCAATAAATTATGTTGTGATGTATTATGATAGATTAAGCTACCCACCAGTTTATAAAGTAGTAGCTTGTTTTCTAAAAGGTCAGTAAAAATATATAGGAAGTCAGTAAAACTCTACTTGATTGTTTCAAGCACAGATGGTGAACTCCCACGCCCCTCAAAGATAGAGCATCCGGCCTGCGCTATGAGTGTGCCTGGACATTTCTGTCTCACCTTCCATGACTACTGTCGGCCGCTGAAGCACGCAAATGGAAAATTGATTTTAAAAGATCATCTCAGTGTGATTCCTCACCGAGTGAAGCGTTCGCCTACATAACAGATGTGACTGTGTCTCACAGAACAGAAAGCGGCAATTATGACGTGCAACCACAGCCTGGCCTGATATAACAGGGACAGAAGCATCTCATTATTTCTGCTTGCAGAGTATTCTGATTATACTAATTATTCAGAGGTCTGAGGAGGAGAATGGGGCCCCTGTACCACTGAAAACTACGATTATTCCTCAAAGCACACAGTTGCTGTGTGAAGAGACTGTTGAGGATTTAAACATTCGGTGAATGAAAATAGCTCTTTTCTCAATAGAGTGCACTGAGCGACGTGTCAGCTTACTGAGTTTTTCTAGGAATAGGAATAAGTTGGACACAGCTGCAGTGTGAGATGTGTGGGTGAGGAGTGTTGTATAAGCCTGATCGGATCCCTGGCAGCGCCTCACACTTTCACGCCACTGTTGGGTGCAATCACACTTACAGGTGGTTTTATTTATCAAACCAGCTGACAAAAACAAAATTAGAGCTGTGCTTTCTTTGTCCTCCCACAGTTAGCATTTAAATGAAAGTGATTACTGTTGATTGACTATAGCGATCTGATATTACTGTAAGTCATGCAAATGAGACTCAGAGAAACCCTGCAGGGGAAACCAGAACCCTGCCATCCCACTTTAGAGTCTTCCTGGATTTGATGGTGATGGTATACAGAATTATGTTTGCATGGAGCATTAACCTGGTTAAAAAACTCCCCGTTTGCTTTATTCTAACATTACCCATTAACATTTAAAAGTTATAAGTGTTTTTCACTTCACATCAAAAGCACAGAGCTGAACAGTGCTCAGTGGCCTTTTAATGCTTCTCTGAAAACAGCTCCCTGCTGCTGCTGAAAAAGATGTTCTTATGCTGAAAGAGTGAAACAAAAGCAGTTTGAAGTTGTAGTCAGACAGCCAAACCCTGAGCTGACACTCATTATAAAACTCTGCAAAGCAAAGAAGAGCTGCACATTCTCTCTCCAGAGACACCATACACATAAACATCATGTCTACGTTTTCATTGCATATACCATTATAAAAAAATATTGATTTAAAGACTGCTAGCTGCTTCAGCCCCGAACCCTAAAAAAACATTGATTACCAATCAAAGCCTGTGTTTGTCAGTCTAGTGTGTACAGAAGAAAAAGACCTAGACTTTCACCACTGCAGCCACTTTCTACTATTAATTTGACCTCTTTTTAGTTTGTTACTGCTGAATGCTCTGGATTTTTTCCTCCTCTTTGAAAGCACAAACTCCTTCTGAGTTAGATTCTGGGCTGCTGCACTCAGCTTCAGTGTCCAGAGAGTGCTGAACATAAATGCATGCATACATGGTTGCGTGTTCTGTGTTTTCACCCAAGAGCCCTCTCATGGTTGTGTATAATTTTATGCATCATGTGTACCAATGTCTTTGCATATGCATGTGCCAGCACAGAGACTTCACATTTTAGACCACGTTTACAATTTTAAATTATCAGAGTGCCCCTGGATGCCTGGGTTGGATAACAAAGGCAGTGTGAGGACGTGTAATGAAAATTATTTTTTCATTACACGTCATTGTTCACACATACAAAGTGACTCTGATATTTAGAAGTCGTCTCAGCAGTTTAATCCTCTCTGACGAAATGAGAACATTCAAAGGTCAGCGGACCTGTGAAATGTGGTTGACGGAGCTCTCCATGCGGCGGAGTTGTGAGGCCTGGATGTCCAGCATCTGCAGCACATTGTTGGCCAGCGTGTTGATGAGGTAGGCGACACTGGCCAGAGACTGTGTGGTGTAGCTCTTTGTTTCCTCCAGCGCTCGCTGCTTGTCTGCAGACTGCGGGGAGAGAGGAGACAGATTCAGGACAGGAGTCACCGAGTGCAACCATTTAATTCACAGACACAGACAGAAAAATTAGGTTTGGAAATGAGAAATATCAAACGAACGTGGGACTGATAGAACGGATGAGACAAAGTAATCTGCTATTCAGACAATTTTTCAAGTCCTTTACTTTTAAGCCCTTGGAAACAGATAGCCACTAGAAATTTTTTGCATTACTTTTCTAGTTCTGCTCACCCTAAAACTGTTGCCACCGTTACCAGATGGACCTCCCTACTTTAGTATGAATTTATGATGTGAATAACTGTGGTGTCGTTCTAAAATGATTACTTTAAATATCAACTGATCTGCTTTTATTTTCAGTTTCATCTGTGAAGCCTGGTCTGTAACAAATCTTTGAAATGCCAGAAAATAGTGAAAAATGTCAAAACTGGTCCTCACAATAATAGAAATACATACAAAGATGACCCTTATGATTTCTGCTGGAATGTCACAGTCAGCATTTTAGAGAGAAGCCGAATGTGTGCGAGTCTGTGTTTGCATGACTGCACATGTCGCTGTGCATCAGTAACATGCAACTACATGTGTTAGTACATTAATCTGTTCACGTGTACTGTATGTGTACATAATGTAGCAAGGCTGGTACAAAGGGTTAGTGTGCATGTAAATCACTGTGTATCACTGTGAGAACCAATATGTGATTTATAACTTGGGATCGAGAACCTATGTGGGAAGTGAGGTTCATTTTGGCTGCTCCTCAATTTGGGACACACCTTCCAACTGATTGGGGGATTTGGGAGGTTTAATTTATAATTTATGTTATACAAAGGTCAGTGTTGAGCTAAGGGGTAAAGGAATTATGGTCCCCATAACTACAGAAAGCCCAACATGTGTGTGTATAATTGCTGAAACACAATGTAGGTCAGTGCAAACTCATTCATGCCCGAGGTTGACAAGAAACACACTGACATCCATGTGTGCTTCTGTCTTACACACACACTCTCACACGCACACATACTACACACTTATGTACACATGAGAAATATTACAATAGACAACACAAGTGTAAACACACACACACACACAGACGCAGAGTTTGTGTCATAGGTTTAGATGACCCAGAGCCCTACATTCAGTCAGAGTCTAAGCCATTAAAACTTCTTGAGTAACATAATTAAAAAAAGCATTGAGTTCTGGCTGGTTTGAAGTGACGTCAGCAGCCAAGAGGTTCACAAAGTCAGGGACACAAGGCTGCATTTAAAGTCACTACTGTTACAGAGTAAAAACAAAGGCCATGTGCTGAAGTCATAATAAACTGTGTAAGAGCAGCAGGTGTTTCGATGGCTAAATGCTCAAGCTATGACCTCTGCCTTCAGCGAGCTGTGCACCACTTTTCAGCTGTTTTAGTCGACCCCTGCTGTGATGGCTCAGCTCCATGTTTGAAAAATTTGAAGAGCGCAGTGAGAATTTATTTTCATACTTTACATTCCAAATGAGTGGACAGAGAACTTGTACCAGAGGCAGACTCTCATTTCCTTTTTTTTAACGTTTCATGGTTGTGACCACAGCTGCGGTTCAACATCTCTGCTGTCTGACTTATTAATGCTTCATGTGCTGATTCTATAAAACTGGCAGGCTATTTGATTTATGAGACATAATATTTCTACATAAAGTTTGCAGACACCCCACTGTAGTGTAAAGTTGATCTTTTGGGCGTTTTATCTGGTTAATTCTAGTAAGAATATGGTAAGGAAATTAGACAGTGTAATAGCAACTGATTATCAGTAGTATGCCCAGGCCGCAGATGTCTCAGTCAGTTGGGACATTAAACAGTTTTTAACCTGCCAGCTCAAGGCAGGTCTGATGGCACCGATGTGGGAATTGTACAGAGTATATCCAGAATATACCCAGAAGTGACAATCTCAGAGACAAAAACAATCTTCTTCTGCTGTGCACTATATGGGAGGTAGGACTTTTCTATCCTTTCAACATTTTCAGGAACTATGAAGATGGGTGAAAAGTTACATTTTCATTTTTAAGAGTTTTTTGTTTATTTTGCCTGCCAGTGCAGAGTATTTCTGCAGTTAGGTTCATATTCTTAACTGTATTTAACAGTTAAGTACAGGCTCTCTGAAGATCAGACTCTGACACGCTGGTGTTAACTTTCTCCCATCAAGAGCAACTGAAGCAATTAATGTGGTTGCAGCACAGTTAGTATTACCTTTTCAAATTTAATCATCATAAGTATGCATTAAAAAACTTTATTTCAGATTCATTATTAGAAAAAGGAGAAGACAGATTTTGATAACGTCAACCAGCTTAGCATTTTCTGCTACAAAAAGGAGTGCACTGCAGTATTCTCCTGAACAATAGGTGTCGCCACTCAGACAAAACCTCAGCATCAGCGCCGGCATAGCAATAGGAGAAGTTGAAACAGGAAGTCATGTTTTCTTTAGAAAGTCTCATCTTTTCAAGATTTGTACTGTATAATTGAAATGGCAGTAAAAATCAACATGATAGTACATTTGTGTCTTCAACACAACTGCACAAAATCGAGAGATGCGTGACCAGCTGAAATACCACTAAAGAGCGACATGCGCCAGCATTCACAAGGTTGAAAATTACAGGCAACAATTGCTTAACACAGATGTGCTCTGGTACTAAAAATTGGCACTGATTAATTTAGTGTGAATTCGTATTCGGTAATACTGTGTTTGGTACCCAACCCTAATACTCAGTTACAACTCAGAGAGAACATAAAACTTGGTGAAATGGTTTCATGAGCACTTCTAAACATTTTCAGTGATAATACTGATAATTTTAATCATTCTGGCCATTATAATCGTGATACTTGTCACTATAATCTTTCAGCTCTACTTTTAAAGGTACAGTGTGTAAAATCTCACCAGTAGATGTCAGTAGACTGCAGTCAACTGAATTCTGTTTCCTTACCCCTCCCAATTCAAGAGAGTAAGCCTACCTATGGTGGCCATTGTAGGACAAACAACTCTGGCCGTTGTTCATCTGTAGGTTGTCAGTCCGCTGTTTAACTCAGCTGTCACTATGTCAGGTGTCCACAACTATTTATTCTGGAGGAGGCTGTAAAACTTTGTGAAAGGACTCTGATACGAGTCGATGAGTCAGTGAATCTCACTTCTGTCCAATGACAGTGATACTGAGGTAAGTTGTTGAGGATATGCTGAACTTTTATGTTGGTAACCTCTGCTGTTTTTGCTGGTGTTAGCTGCTGTTAGCCGGCATTAGTGAAACTTTCTTTGAAGTGGATCAGAGCTGGTTGAAGTTTTGCAAAGAATGTTTTGGGCCTTTGTCAGTCTATTTAGATTGGCACAGGAATTATTATCCTTATGTGAATGTTTTTGATCGACTTTTTGAAATGTGTGAACAAATTCATGAATTCAGCTCCATTTTTGAGGAGGTCCATGCCAGTAACAGTCAGACTCTTCGCAAATGGGCCTCCACAAACAGATACACCTAGATGAAGAATGTAACTCTTGAGTCCAGTCACTTTTTATAATTGTTCTCATTTTTATCCTTTGTCTAATCCACAACCAGCCCACCTCTTTTTCCATCCACTTCTCCTTCCACTTTTTTCTCAGTCATCTCCCTTTCCTCTCATCTCCTCCCTCTTTATCACATCATCCTAATATCTCCTATTTTTCTTTCCCTCTTTCTCATCAGCCATCTGATACCCTGTTAGCAGTGACCTAGTTGGAGGGATGCCTCCTTTGGCTTGAGGCAAAGGCAGAACAGCACACACTTAAACGCACACGTAATGACACTGTTGATGTTATTTTTTTCCCCCCATTTTCCAACGAAGTTCATGTACATAAATCATATCAGACCTATGTGAAATCATATGCACGCTCTAATTCCCCTGACCTCTTTTTTTTTTAATGAAGATGGACTCTGGTCTATTAGCCACATTCCTGCTGTTAATTTTGTCTGTGTTAAAAGACAAATAATCTAACAAGATAAACATTTAAAAACACCCAAGAAGTGTGGTGGCAAATGCCGCTCTTAAATGTCAAGAAATCTTAAGAAAAAACAGGGCGTCGCGCAGCAGATGGCACGGCCTCCACAGAGCCCTCATCTTGACATCACAGAGTCAGTGTGGGATTACACAAAGAGACAGAAGACAGTGAAGACTGCATAAACCCACAGAATAACTGTGGCAAGCTCTCCAAGATTGGTTGAACAACCAACTGGCTCAGTATTTTGAAAAACCCTACAATAATTCTGAGGTAAGTCAGGATACCAGCAACGAGCAGAACATGTAAGGCAAAGATGGCACTCATGAGAAAGGAGTAAGGAAAAATGCTGAGGAAACCAACTCTCTGAAACGTGTCTGCTGCCATGTAATTTTAAAAGTATTATACATGTAACTGTGAGTACTGCTTATGTTCTTATTATCATTTTTGAAAGGAGTAAGGAGATACTGTAAGTAAATATGCTATGTATCCTCTTCTTGTTAAAAAACCTGAATCAATCAGGCTGCTAAACCTGCATTTAACCAAAGACAATGTTTTATTTTCTGTCTGCTTTATACATAGAGGTTAAAGTGGACCTATTATGTTTATTTCCAGCTCCATATTTTTATATGTAGATCCACTAGAGTACTTTTGCATGATTCACAGTTCAAAATAACTGCTTTCTCTTTAGGGCCACCCTCCCTTAGGTCAACTTTCTTTTGATTGGCTGCCTATCGCAATCAGAAGGTTTGAACACCAGGTAGGAGGGGCTGCTGTGCTCACAAGACTAAATCAGAAGTCTGAGCTTTTAAGTCATCGAAAATCACATATCCGTCGTCTACATAGACAGAAATCCACATTTAACAGAAATTCACATTTAACTATTACATTTGCGCTCAGCAACTTTACTGTTCTATAGGAATATAACCAGAATACAGCCTGCTGGTAGCCAGTTGAGTCAAGTCCCCTAGAGTTGTGCTCATTGACGAAGGCTCATTCAGACTAATGGCAACGTGTTGGCAATCTGTCTGCATTTATAAACTGGACAGCAATTATTTGCAAACCTTTGACAATCTCTCAGAGGAACTGCAGTCAGTCCAAGTCAGACTGTGACTGCAGAAATGTCACCTCCTATCAGGTGACCAGCGCAATCGCCTTGCGATCAAAAGTGGTCGTGAGTGTGCAACACCCTCAAGCTCTGGGCAATCATTTAGTCACCACAAGTTGCAATCACCATACAATCACCAGGCAGCCACCGATTTTTTTGTAGATGCAAGGAGGTTTGCCGTCCTAGTTTTACTTGTGTAAATGAGCCATTAGCTTGCTCTGAATTAGGAAGTGTGTCCAGTGTTGGACGGTTTTTCATTTGAGCCGATTTAATGTAAGTTTGGTTTGCTAACGTTATCTTGGAATGGTAACTCTAAAACTTATTCATAGTATTACCAGAGTATTTTAATTTATTTATTAAAATATTGATATTTGGTGTCCCTGTATCGATACAATATTGCCATGAAAAATATTATACTATGCTGTATTGATTCTTTTCCCCCACCCCTAATGTCTATAGCCTATAGTTAACTTAGTTTGATTTTATCTGACATCAAGTAGCCTCTTTGTGAATGGCAAAAAAGTTAAAAGTAATATAAAATATTAAAACCTGATCTTACCATTAAAAAGTAAGATTTAATATAGAATTAATATATTGCAACGGGGCACCTCCCCAACAGAAGGATTATTTGGAGATAGAACTCTTTCTGCTCTAGTCATTTTGTGTTGTTACCACCACTTATTCAAGACAAGCACATAATATAAGTTAACCAAAACCAGACTGACTAATACTGTTGCCAGGGTGATACCATTCTTACCTTACTTTAATGCACTGTGCATCTTTGTCAATCTACAATGATGTAAGAAATATTTTATTTTATTAAACTATCTGAGAGTGCAGATCCAGCTGTCAAATGACTGAAGTGCAAAGATAAATGTGATATACTTCTCGCCCTTTATCTTGTGTCTTTACACTGTCAACTGGTAAATAAAAGTGATTGCCAGAAAGACAGATTTTTAAAAAATGGCTAACACAAATGAGTGTGGCACTGGGAGAGGTACAACCATGGCAGAAAGTGCCATTCTCTTTAGCTTTGAATCAGACTCAGAGAGTCCCTACACTACACCATTCATCTAAAACAAAGCACAGGTCTGTTTGTAGCTTCTGTCAGAGAGAGACAGCCACCAACAACCAACAGCCTGCTTTTACCTTACAAGGACAGGTCCCTCTCTTTGTGTACGCATGTGTAAGTTAACTGCTTGGGTGGTATTTCTACTTTAAATAAAATGCATTACTTGATTATATACAACATACAGCAATCTTTGTGCACAGGTTCTATGCAGAATTATAATGTGGAGCTTTCAAAAAGCCATAATTTGTAAGTTAACTTCATCCAAAGTTTAGTTAAGAAAGAAAAACATATTTAGTGTGACCAACCTGTCCCTTTAAATCAGTATCATCAATCCTCCTCTAATGTTCAGTGAAAGCACTCATTTTAAATGTCAATACAGTGTGTCACAGCACCACTGCTGTCAGCCTGGATTTTTGCTGCAGCTTGGTAACAGCTGCTGGATCAAGGAGTATTAATGACTCTCAATTAAATTTTACATTGCCTCTAAGGTCTGGCAGTATAAATTAAGAAGCATAATCATTTTTGCAGATAACTACTCATGATTATTACTGAGCCTTAATAATATAAAGGAAAACAAAAAATAAACAGTTCAAAAATTCAAATACTTAAAAAGTCAATCACTGATATAATTGGCCTCTGGCTAAACGCTAGCTATTAATCTATCCCTAATCTATTTAGGGTCTTTATCCTACAATATAAAGCGCCTTGAGGTGACTGTTGTTGTGATTTGGTGCTATATAAATAAAATTGAATTGGACTTAATTGAATTCGAATGTTGAATTTATTGAATAAATGTTAAAATGCTAGACATAACTGGGCTTATTAAAAAACATATACTGAAAAATATAAAATTACTGTATTGAACCAACATTGAGTCAGTTTTTATGTGTTTTTGAGGACAGACATTACTTAGAAACTTTTACTAACATACCATTTTCTCTCATAGTAAGTAAAACATGAATAACGATAAAATGTACAACACACACTTTTTTATCTTGTCTATCAGCCACAAACACACTGTGATCACAATAATTTTCCCACCTCTTCTGTGACACTCTTAATTAATGGCTGTTTGACACATTTTCTCCAGGCTAAAGTTGTTTAAATTGGTCATGATTTTCTTCTCTGTGGCAGCAAAACATGTTACAGAAGCTTTCTCAGACTCCTGCAGGTTAAACTGGACTTGCCAGACAGTTTTATGGTTGACAAACAGCTAGATTTTATTTTCTCCGAAGAGACCATGTGTACTGGAAATACATCTTAGACACCAAGGTCTTTAACATGTGAAAGGTCCCCCGGTTCGAGACCAGGAGGAGACACAAATCCCTGGGAGGACTGCATCAGTAAGGGCATCTGACATAAAAAAAATAAATAAATAAAATGTAGATCCATCCGCTGTGGCGACCCCTTGCAAATAAAGGAACTAATCTAATAGCAATAGCCAAAAAAATAGCCAAACTGAAGTTACATCTTCAAATCTCTTGTTTCATTCAACCAAAAATCCAACCCTTCTCTTTTCAGTAGAAGAATATTTGCCATTTGTTCACTATACTAGCCACTGATCTGGAATTAAGTTATGGAGGCAGTAATTTAAACAGAATAACCCAGGTGTTTTAAACATGAGCCACTCCAGCTCATCCTGGGTGATGCCAAGCATGTATGTGAGATGATTATGGTCATGGTAATCTGGGTCAGGACCCTGATCCCTAACCGGTTCGATCCACCTGGGAGGCATCCAGGTGGCATCCTGCTCAGTAGGCTTGGGTAGTATTACAGTAATGTTATTTAAAAATCCCAGCTCTATCTGCCAGCAGTTAACCAGGATTTTAAACTGACATTTTACACATCATCTTAACTAACTAGTATTTCTGGTGCCAACTAATTGTTTAGTCAACTAATATCCTCATTTACAATGACTGATATACTGTAAACTCTGGTGAAATGCCAGGTCAGTGTGAAGGTACAATAAACAGACAACACTCAAGGCTGTTGGTCATACGTTTGAACACTCTTATCTCAATCCTTTGATAATGAAAAAAGTAGCTGTCATTGTGCTAAAAAATAAATGATTATGAAAATAGTTTATTGGGAATCAAAAATTAACACCATTTCTACATCAGCTGGCATCCATTTCCACAAAGGATAGTCATGTGACCATGCACCACTGCCTAAACGGAGACTGATTGTTGTACTTTAAACTGTAACCTTTTGGAGTTCAATAACTGCACAAGCTAATGCTGCAACAGTACATTAATTATACAGTGCTAGCTGAATACCACCTAATTATTAGAAAAAAGAAAAAAAAACAACTTTTGTTCTATCAGCTTGCACGCATGATCACCTCAGGTTTGCCAAGCTTCTGATCACAAACCCATCTTTCCAAATGTTCAGCGTGTTTCGCCCCCGCAGGAGCTGTTCCTGGCATCAGTAATGAAAGTGGAGGCTGATACGCCAATTGCCATGGTTTTCAACCCAAAACACACACGCACGCACACACACAGAGTCATGACCAGAGTATACGTCCAGCTTCCTGCAGCGCTACCATGTGTTTTCAATGAGCAGCAGGAGGTCGAGTTACATTACAACTACCTCTGCTGACAGCTAACCGGTACCAGCTGTGGAGAACCCTGAAGGAACAAAACAAGACAGGACTGTACTTGGGGAAGGGGAAGAAACGTGTCTGCACATGCTCAGTTCAGGCCCATTCAGGGTCTGTGCTGAAGGCGCTTAACAATCCCACATTGGGATTTATAAAAAAAAAAAAATCAATGTTGATTAATGGACGCTCAATAACGGCTTGCTTTGCTGCTTTTTTCCTCACCATCTTTCATCATTTTCTTTAGTACCTTTTTTTTTGTCACAGTAAATATTCCAACAGATTTTCTGTATAAAAGAAAGAAGCTATTTAAAGCTCTAACTTTCTAGAGTGCAGCTTCAATTTGTCTCAGTTTACAAACCTACAGCACACAGAGGAGGTGTGGGTGGTGTTATATTGAACACCAGGTCTCCAGCAGGAACACTGCATCTCATTTTTTCCTGACAATGCTAGGAGTCTGGACGGCTGTTCAAGCATGTTTTTTTTACACTTGGAGGAACATCTAAAGTAGGATATACAAGTTTAAAGTCATTTCCTTGATTAAAAACTGACCACATTCATCATTCAATAATGATTCAAATAGTTCTACAACAACAACAAACAATCCTGGAAGCTACTTTTCGAGATTATCAAAAGAAGGCAACAACTTAAAACTCCAGGCAAAATGCACAAGACTGAATTGTGATTAAAAGACTCTATTATTTAAGGAAGTCACAAGCATGGCAGCAGAGCATTAAGAGCTGCACCACCTGCAAGGCTGTCATCATTTTACACATTCTAGCAGTCCCACACAGCTGTGGGCAGTCAGAACAAGAGGCTTCAACTGAGCAGAGCATTAAAATCCACTTTAATTATCACTTTGAGCAGAGGCAGAACAGGGAAGTCAGCACAAAAGCCCAGCTCCTGCTGTTTGTGTCTCCTGACATCAGCCTGATATCTGCAGACAGCTGTTATAAACTCAGCACATACAGACAGACTGAATAAAGTCCCACAGACTCCTATTACTTTGCCTCTTCCATCAAACATAGTAAATTTACTTGTTCATATATAGGAACAAGTATGTACACAAGTATGCTGCACATTACAATACCTATAGCCTAAGCTGATTTGCAGTGCCAATCCCATCATTAATAAACATAACTAGAGACCAGTTTGCAATGGGATCACACCAGAGACGTTCTCAGAATACACCTGTCATGGAAAATATGTTTTTACACTAGATAAAAATACTCTATATGGGGAAGAGTTACCAAAAAGTGAAAAAGAATATAAGACAGGTGAGTAAAATGGAAAGGGGCCCTTGCCCTCCCTACTTCCAGGCAGCCTTTATTCAGTACTGAAGAACTGACCACACACACATCTTTAAAGTCAACCTTCATTTTGATGTCAACCACAGACCTGCAAAGTTTCACAACTGTATCTTGTACAGCTGCAACATTATCTTGTTGAAAATATCGGTCCACAGGGGGACAAATAAACACTTACCAAAGTATCTTGATGCATGTTTAATCATCCAGGTAAGGCAATCCCTTAGCAAAGCTCTCAAAATCAGTAAACAAAGCTCAGGTCTGCATGCAAAGTCCTTTTCTGTTAAACTGACTTGGATGACTTCATTTTGCATCAAGCTCCTGGTCTGCAGAATCCAAAAATGTATTCATCTCTGATTTTAACAAAGCTTCATTTATCATTTTGATTTTTTCCATTAGAAAAATTCCAGAAAACCATACTATGAAGCCAGATTTGAGATTGAGTGAGGTAACTTCAGGTTTAACCCTGGGTTCACTTTTTACCACTTTTTACCTTTTTCCATATTAACTTATGCTATGGTCCTAACCTGCTTCGGAACAGGTTATGTTTGAGATAAGACATCAGGAGGAATAACGCCACTGCATACTTACCAATCGACTGTCTGAAAAACACTGTCACCATTACAGGAACTGCCCATGGATTGCCATAAAAAATAAATCCTTGGGAACAACTTTATTCCTTGCTCCTTTACCTTCTGGGTGTGAGCAGTTTTAAAGAAGTTTTTTTTAAATAACTTTTAATAGTGTTAAAAACGTGTTGTGCATTCGGAGATGCTCCTCTGCATACCTTGGTTGTAACAACTGGTTATTTGAGTTACTGTTGCTTTCCTGTCAGCTTGAAGCAGTCTGGCCAGTCTCCTCTGACTTCAAGGCATTTTTGCCCAGTTTCAACAATTTCAGAAATACTCAGACCAGCCAGTCCTGCACCAACAACCATGTCATGTTCAAAGTCCCTTAAATCACCTTTGTCTTTGATCATGTCTACATGCCTAAATGCATTAAGTTGCTGCCATGTCACTGGCTGATTAGATATCTGTGTTAAGCTGTTGAAGAAATCTACCTAAGAAAGTGGCCAGTGAGTGTAGCTTACATACTGTAAAGCACATTTCTTAACACACACACACACACACACACACACACACACACACAGCTTTGACCGAGCTTGAATTGTGTGTTTAACCTCTTTGGATGTTTTTAATATCATAGTTTTCTCTTTGTTCATGATTGGTCAATTGCTGCCAACACTGGCTCTTTCATGTATATGCACTCATAACTAGACTGGGAAACCCTGGATTGACTTATCCAGCTGATAACCACCTTTCTGTGATTGCTTAGCGGGATTAATGATGTTAGAGTTAATGAAGATACACTGCTCAAAAACAATTAAAGGAACACTTATAAAACACATCAGATCTCAATGGGGATATAAATCCTGCTGGACATCTATACTGATAAGGACTGGGAAATGTGTTAGGAACGAAAGGATGCCACATCATTTGATGGAAATGAAAATGATTAACCTACAGAGGACTGAATTTAAAGACACCCTGAATATCAAAGTGAAAAAATTATATAGCAGGCTAGTCCATTTTGCAGAAATTTCATTGCAGCAACTCAGAATTGCATTTAATCATGAGTTATTATTAATCTCTGGCTCTCCTCCACAGTGTGTCTTGTGTCCTGTCTTCCTCCCCTCACCCTAAACTGGTCACGTCAGACGGCTGCCCCTCCCTGAGCCTAGTTCTACCAGAGGCTTCTTCCTGTTAAAAGGGAGTTTTTCCTTCCCACTGTCGCCAAGTACTTGCTCATAGGGGATCGTCTGATTGTTGGGGTTTTTCTGTATTATTGTAGGGCCTTTACCTTACAATATAAAGTGCATTGAGGCAACTGTTGTTGTGATTTGGCGCTATATAAATAAAATTGAATTGAATGGAATGGTACTCAATAGTTTGTATGGCCTCCACGTGCTTGTATGCATGCCTGACAACATCTGGGCATGCTCCTAATGAGATGACGGATGGTGTCCTGGGGGATCTCCTCCAAGATCTGGACCAGGGCATCACTGAGCTCCTGGACAGTCTGAGGTGCATCCTGGCAGCGTCAGATGGACTGAAAAATAATGTCCCAGAGGTTTTCTATTGGATTTAGGTCAGGCAAGTGTGGGGGCCAGTCAGTGGTATCAATTCCTTCATCCTCCAGGAACTGCCTGCATACTCTCGCCACATGAGGCTGTTGTGCATCAGGAGGAAGCCAGGACCCACTGCACCAGCGTAGGGTCTGACAATGAGTCCAAGGATTTCATCCTGATACCTAATGGCAGTCAGGGTGCAGTTGCCCAGCCTGTAGAGGTCTGTACGTCCCTCCATGGATATGCCTCCACAGACCATCACTGACCACCACCAAACCGGTCATTCTGAACGATGTTACAAGCAGCATAACATTCTCCACGGCTTCTCCAGACCCTTTCCAGACCCTGAATTTCCCTCTGGGATCAATAAAGTTATTCGTATTCGTATTATTCGTATTCATGTCTGTCACATGTGCTCAGGATGAACCTGCTCTCATCTGTGAAAAGCGCAGGGCGCAAGTGGTAGACCTGCCAATTCTGGTATTCTATGGCAAATGCCAGTCAGGCTCCACG
>VUQS01004857.1:6872-17723 GCA_015108495.1 Heterochromis multidens
GAAAAAAAAGAAAAGACGATCATACATTTTAACACCACAGAAAATGACCACATGTGCTTGTCCAGTTTATGGACACATATGGTCCAACCCAACCCTGATGATAGTCCCAAACCAAAGTGCATCAAGCATACAACAAAGCTCTTAGGTGTGTTGCTAGAGCTTTAACCTCTTCAGATATTACCCCCTTCTGAGCACCTTGGAAGCACCCAGTTTATTTCTACCCTATCCAGTTCTCCAGCATAATTCTACTTTAACTTGTCTTGTGTATAGCATCTTCTGAAGTTCACCTTTTCTGTGATGCCACATGTAATAAATGGAGCAGCAATTACAGTATCTGCATCTTGTTTATCCAGAGTGTAGGCACACTGCTCAGCCAACAGAGCTAGAGGGGTCCAGTCTCCTCTCACTGCAGTAGGAAGGAAAAAAAGACAAAACACCAAAAAAAATAAAATAAAAAGGGGCTAATATTTGATTCAATGCGTGGAGAGAAAAAAGAAAAAAGCTCAGAAAGAAAGGAAGCCTACCATTTACTCTTTGCTTCTCTACAGGAGTCGATTCATGTACTTTGACAGTCATACCATGCAGGGAGCAGCAGAGGGAGGATGGCCCTACAGCCCGAGGGCTGATCTGAGAGACTGGACAGGACATCTTGACTGGAGTCCCCCTCCACAGCAGGGGCAGCACGTAGCTGCCATCCTGAATAAAAGCAAACAGCATTTAAACTGCCCTCAGCTAAAAACATCTCTTACAATAGATTACACATGTCTATGATTGAGAAACAAGATTCTCAATTAAAAAGAAAAAAAAAGAAAAAGAACACACTCGCCAGATGTCAAGCGTATTAATTTTAGCTTAAATGCACAGCTCATCTTAGTCACAAAAAAGGAAAGTGGTTTCAGTAAGATATTTTCTTCAGTTTGTCTAAATAAGAGCAATTAGCCTAGTTTTGTAGATTTTTCTATACATTTGACACTCAAAATTGCATCAGCACAGACAAAACAGTTAAACTGATACCTAAACATGCAGTTATGTCCATAACCTGCTGGACAAAGGTTTTTTGTTGTAGTTTTGCCTCTGTACACCACCACAGTGGATTTAAAAAAAAAACAAAAAAAAAACAACCAAGATGTGACTGAAGTGCAGACTTTCAGCTTTAATTCAAGGGATTTTTACAAAAGAATTGCATTCATTGTTTATGAATTACAGACATTTTTATACACAGTCACCTATTTTCAGAGGCTCCACATAAATAAGTTTATTGAACATTTGACTGACAAGCAGTTTCATGGCCAAGTGAGGCCTGTTCCCTTGTGATTTCATAACAAATGAAGCAGATAAAAGATCTGGAGTTTATTGCAAGTGTTGAATTTCTATTTTATAATTTTAAATATGAGGCCTAAAAAGATGAGGGAGGCCACCATTAGCCTGATAAAACAAAAACTTCTCAGACAGCAAAAACTTCTGTTGATTTGGCCACTCCTATAGTGCTGATAGAAGCAGCAGGGTGAACTGAACTGTACAGGGCTATACTCTGCTCAGATTCAGCTTGAAATACTGAAATTTGTAGATCTAGTGAAATTCCAAACAGCACAAATTTTGTTCAGAGCAAAATTTATTTGGCATTTTCCTTTTCCTAAATGACTGTATATTGTTTACATGATTGAAATAAACTGAAAAAAAATGCTGCTAAACAGATCAGACTGTATTATTGTAGGGTCTTTACCTTACAATATAAAGCGCCTTGAGGAGACTTTTGTGATTTGGCGCTATGTCAATACAATTGAATCAGACAGCTGTTCACAGTGCAAATGGAAACAATCTAAATTTTAAATCTAGATTGATTTAAAAGTCACTGTGGTGGTGTACGGAGGCAAAGTTACAAAAACAATGTCTTTGTCCAACAAATTATGGCCCAACTGTAGCTCAGACACACCTCTTGAGTGATATGGCAGGCATGATATGGAGCCATCAGATGGAGGTCTCTCCATGTGGTCTGAAGAGAGTAACCACACTGTGTTGGTAGCTGGGACAGAGGCACCGATGACTCATTCGCTGACACACAAATAGACAATACCAAAGCTTAATTTTACTCCAATTAATAAAGGGTTTAGGTTTCCTGAAAGAAACCTTAAATAAACCAAACAAAACTGTGCAATATAGTGCAAGTATCAAATTCAGGCTATTGGAATGTTTAGACATGTAGAAGGTGTAGCATCACCTCGATCCAGCAGGAGTTGTACAGCTCGTCTCCTCCTGACAGTGAGGGTCATGCCATCCTCTTCACACTCCACCACAGGCTGCAGCTTCTGCCAGCTCTCCACTGTGCTGCTGACCCGCTGACCCCTGAGCCTCGCCTGGCCTCCCAGAGACCGGACTGGTAAACAAAAACAAACCACCTCAGAGAATATAGTGTTAGTGTAAGGATTTATGTGGAATTTAAAGCAGTAGTCAACACCATCAGTGTGTATGTATGTGTGTGTGGGGGGGTGTTACTGACTCCTAATTGAAACAAATCTATTAGAGATCGGAGTTTGATGTAGCAAGCTAATGAATAAGAAAACTGTACACACAAAATGCCTCTTCAAGTGAAGAAAGATTAGATTTGGTGGTAGACTAGTTTATAAAAGTCTGTTTCTACATCATGAGGGATTAAAATGCACTAAGTACTTTATCAAAAGGACAAATCCTTAAACATTTGAGTTAAAAAAAAAAAAAGTATAATTTCCTGCACTCCTGAGTACTACATGCACTACCTTAGCCGAAATAAAATAAACACGAGTACAGTGAGGAGGTGCCCAGGGTCAGGTCAGGTCCTCAGGTAGCTTACCTGAAGCAGAAGAATCTGATTGGTAACCGAGAGTCTGGATGTTTGGCTCCAGGTGACCAGTAATAATAAACTTGCCGTGGATTACGTGCTTAATTTTTCCTTCTCTGCAGTCTCCATACGAATAGATCAGCTCGTCCTCGCCTTGCCTCGGTTTGTGACGGTCACTGAAACCAGTGGGACTTGAAGAAGACGCCATTCTGGGTCTCAGTCTCTGCTCAGGCCTTCCTTCAGGGCTGCTGCTCGTTTTCTCTTCCCCGTTGTGGAGGCCTTCAGAGTTTAGGAGATCTTCCGATTGCTCTTCTCCGCGCCTTGAGCCGAGGTCTGGCCACTCTCCGACCTCAGGCCTGGAGGGATGGATGCTGCTTTCCGTCGTTAAACCACTCTTACTATCATCACGAGGAGGCGGTTGAAAGGAGGAAGCAGTGGGCTCACACCGGCTTACTGAAGATAAAGCTATTGTTGTGATAGTGTAAATGAGCACAACACCGAAACAGTATCCTTTATGTTTCAAATGCATTGCCAATACGAGTTTTTCTCTTTGCACCGAATCACTGGGACGGAATGAACAGCGGCAATATTTTTTGTAGACTTCCTGTCAGCGCACCTGCTCACTTAATTGGCCTTAATTGGCAAAGTGGCACACACTCGGAACTGTTAGAGATTTCCCAAATGTTCCGAGTTTCTTATTTATGTTGGAGGTGTTAGGACCCAGAGATATTTCATGTTTAGTTTTTTTGTTTGTTTGTTTGTGTTGTATTATGAAATGCCATTCATGTTTGATATCCGTATCTGAGATATCAAACATAAATAATGCGTCTTTTCTTAAAGAAACTAAACAAATAATTAGTGTTAAACGAGTACTTATTGATATGACCACACACCGTCTTTAGATATGATCTGGGCTTTATTGATAAAGTTAAAATAACATTGTATCTCGTGTTATTTAAGCACTCTAAATCTTGGCTGTCATAGATTTTAAACAGCTCTTTACTTCTCTGTCCACTAGAGGGCAGCACTGCATTGCACAAAGTCACTGGAGAGTTGGAGTGTTATTTTTATGAACACTGATGAATTCATGTAGACTTACTAATATATCACTCTGGCTAATTATATATTTAATCTTCTAATACATTTGAGTAGCTGAATTTTTCTTAAAAGAAATCAAAACATCTGGACATACATTTTCTCAAATACACGTGCGGCTCTGCCTTTCTGATAGATCTCATTTCATCCTTGAAATTCAGATCATTTGACATTTTCCCTCCTTTTTCTATTAAGTCATTTGTTTCTGTATCATCTGACAGAGAAATAAGTCAGAGGCTACTGTAAGCCACACTTGAAGAACAATTCACCACGTAACTCCTGCTTTCTCTTGCATGAATCCACTTCCTTTCATTCATTTGCATTTTCAAAAGAGCTTTTCTGAAAGTAAACATATATCTGTAGTGTTTTTCAATCAGTATTCATCTAATAACTCCCTGTCAAGAGACCTGTTCGTGGAAAAGATTGTTTTATGGTTTTGTCAGCAGAGAAAGACTGAACCAAGACGATCACAGATAGTTTGCCACCAACTCCGTCTGATAGACAGTGAGTGCTGAGCTGTTATCAGTTATACCATCAGATTGTGGTTCAGGTCAACTGACGCCAGAGACCGGCAGTTTCCTTACAGCGTTGCCATTATTGCTACAAAGCTCATCTTTCCACAACTACCAGAAGGTTAGAAGAGACTGCCTAGATGTCAGATGATGAACCACGCAGCCATGCAGTTTGAATAATGTTAACAGCTACACTTCTTAAAGACGACCCAAAGCTGTGTGTGTGTGTACGCTTTTAGATGAGTGTGTGGTGGTAGTGGTGGTGGTGGTGGGGGGAGTGTTGATCAGTTGATGGGCGCGGCAGTAGGATGACTCATATTTGGAGTTGCCTAGCTACAGGCAGGAGTTGTTTTCTTTAGAATCAGAGCATGAGTACATTGTGCATGTCTGGATTTCATTGAGATCGCAGGGCTTTGTGTGGGAGGCATAAATGCAGGAGTGACACTGAGCAGGAAGCAGGAGGAGCAGACATCGTCCCAAAGAGAAGAAACCACGTGAGGACAAACTGGAGTTAAATGTGGCAATAAGAGCAAAGGGAAAGAAGGGGGAGGGCTACGAAACAAGCGCCCTGGGTGAGGAAGTGAATCAAGAATGAAAACCCCTAGCCAGTAACCATGGAGACGGTTTGGCTCAGCTAAATATGAGGCACTTTTTTTAAATTTTTTTTTTATTGAATGTAAACGGTGGCTAGGGCACCACAGCCGACACACAAAACATTCACCAGACTGAAAGTTGTGCTGTAGCCTTCAAAAGTGAAGTGGCTTACATCCACTGTAGAGAATCTCCACTATGTCGAGTTCACAATAGACTCCTGAAGCTGCTCTTGTCTGATTTTTCTATTCAAACCACTGGCAGGCAGCCAGCGGGGCACAAGCAAATGCTTAGAGATAAATTCTCTTAGCTGTGTGTTTAGCAGATTCTTTGATGTCTTAATTTGATTTTGATTGGCCCTTCACACAGTGTTTACCTCTGTCTGTTTTGCGCCTACATTGCTGGTTGTCCTGTACCACATTATGTCTTCTCTTCTCAGTATTTCAGTCTTTGCACAAGTATACAGTCTATGTAGTAAGTAAGTAAGTCCATCCATCTATCCATTCTCTTCTGCTTATCCAATTCAGGGTCGCGGGGGGGGGGGGGGGGGGGGGGGGGGGGGGGGGGGGGGCTGGAGCCTATCCCAGCTTAGGTAAGTAAGTAAATAAATAAATAAAAAGTATATATGCAAAAGTTTTAAAAAGTATTTAAATTGTTTGCATCATCGGACACTAACAATGTGTACAGCTCTATGTTGGCTGCATAGACATCAAAATTATACAAATAAAAAATGAAATTGTCTAAATGAGATTTTTTTATGTGAAAAATTCGAATTAGATTCAGCTATTTGAGTCAGAAGCTAACAACATGTATGTGTTGGTGGCGTAGATAATAAAGTTGTATTGAAAATGTATTTAAAAGTATACAAAAATGTAATGTAAATGATTAGTATCATCAGGCACTAATAATCTGAAATTATCTATATAAAAATAAAGATTAGGTTAAACTCAGAATTTTTTGTAAAGAAAACAATAGTTTAATAGGTACACCTTTTCAGCTTCTCATTAATGCAACTATCTAATCAGCCAATTACATGGCAGCAGCTCATTGCATTTCGGCATGTAGACATGGTCAAGACGACCTGCTGAAGTTCAAACCGAGCATCAGAACAAGGAAGAAAGGTGATTTAAGTGACTTTGAACATGGCACGGTTGTTGGTGCCAAATGGGCTGGTCTGAGTGTTTCAGTAGCTGCTGATCTACTGGGAAAATATCCAGTGAGTGACAGTGCTCTGGATAGAAATGTCTTGTTGATGCCAGAGGTCAGAGGAGAATGGGCAGACTTCTTTGAGCCAATAGGAAGGTAACAGTAACTCAAATAACCACTTGTTACAACCACGGTATGCAGAAGAGCATTTCTGAATATACATGTTAAATCTTGAAGCAGATGGGCTAAAGCAGCAGAAGACCACACCGGGTGCTTCTCCTGTCAGCTAAGAACAGGAAACTGAGGCTACAGTTCACACAGGCTTACCAAAATTGGACAATAGAAGATTGGAGAAATGTTACCTGGTCTGTTGAGTCTTGATTTCTGCTGCAACATTCCGATGGTAGGGTCAGAATTTGGTGTAAACAACATGAAATCATGGATCCGTCCAGCCTTGTATCAGTAGTTCAGGCTGCTGCTGGTGTCATGGTGTGGCGGATATTTTTTTGGCACACTTTGGACCCCTTAGTGCCAACTGAGCATCGTTTAAATGACACAGCTTACCTGAGTATAGTTGCTGACCATGTCCGTCTCTTTATGACCACAGTTTACCCATCTTCTGATGGCTGCTTCCAGCAGGATTTCACCATCACAAAGTTCAAATCACCTCAAACTGGTTTCTTTAACATAACAGTGTGTTCACTGTACTCAAATGGCCTCCACAGTCACCAGATCTCAATCCAAGAGACCACCTTTGGGATGTGGTAGAATAGAAGATTCACATCAGGGATGTGCAGCTAACAATAAGCTATCATGTCAACATGGACCAAAATCTCTGAGGAATGTTTCCAGCACCTTGTTGAATCTGTGCTATGAAGAATTAAGGCAGCTCTGAAGGGAAAATGGGGCCCAACCTGGTACCAGCAAGGTAATGTTTGCGGTGATAGTATATAAAAATCAAATTGTTTATATTAAAAATTGTTAAATGTTTTGATTTTTTTCTGTCAGTGGATGCTAACACTGTATACAGCTGTGTGCCAGGTATGAAAAGTAACACCATATCATAGTGTAATTTAGCTAAGATGGTATTTTAGAATTGAAAAATAGGTCCAGTATTGTAAAATAAAGAGTGTTTGTAAAATAATGGTTATTTGGGCCATATTTATCAGGTCTTAGAACAAAATGAGTCATGAATAATATGAATTAACGTCCACTTTTTTCATATCACCAGTGTTACCCTGCTGGCCATTCTTTCCTAAATAAACTGCATCTTAAGTATGTTTGTCTAGAGGAAGGCATTTTTTAAAAAATTTTACTGGAAAATGAAACTGATGACCATCTTACCCCAGAGCAACAGAGAGAAGAAGGGTGGGAATGGAAACTGTGTGTGTGTGTGTGTTTCTCTGTCTGTGCAGGGTAACTCCCTTAGAAGTTGATTAATTTGGAGTACAATGTATTCATATTTGCTTTTCTCAAGACACTCAGCTCATGTATCGCTGTGTTTAGAGACACACATATGTACCTATGACTGTGTGAGTGTCTCATCCCTTGACTGACATGCCTGTGCCTTAGCTTTTCAACAAAACCAGTTGGGTGACACTGGGAGCAGGAATAAGGGTGGTGGTCTACTTTTGAAATTACTCAATTGGTCCTGGGCGAATCAAGAGTTTCAACACGGACATTTCGGCCCCTTTTGTTTATTCTACCTCCTTCAAAGGAGTCCCAGTCACTGTTTTTATAGTAGAAGTTTAGAAATCTCATGGCAGGGTGTGACATATTGTGAGATGGAAAAGGAATGAGCAGAGTGAGACAGCTAACCACAGACAGAGAGCTTTACTATTGTGTAAAGCAGCAGCGACTTGGCTGTGGTCAGGCTCACTCTGTTGGCATGTAGGCACCGCTCCGCAGGCTTTGTTTCACACAGTCGTGTTGAAATCCTCCCTCACTGAAGCTTCTCACAAACACCTTCATTAAAGAATTTTGGCATTACTCAGCCAAAAGTAGCGATCTGTTCTGCTGTAGGCCTATCTACATCAAATCTGAGGCTCTTTTATGATAAATGATAAATGATTAGCATTAACCATGTCGCAAACACCCTGGTAATTAAAAATGCAAGGCTTAGCTTTAGGCTTCAAGGTGAGACAGGTAATCTATAATAGAGAAGTCATCCTCTTGGCAGGTCTCATAACTCATTTTCAGTGATGTGAAATGTCAAAGTGTACTGCAGTTCAGTGCTGTGTACTTCAGCAACAGCAGATTCAGCCCTGCTTTCAGCTCTTTAATGAAACCAACAGTGTACAATAAACTGAACATGAACCACCCTGAATGAGCCTAGTCTGAGAAGGAATCAAAATTAATACTTGTGCATACAACACTCTGTAGATCACACAATATGACAGCTGTTTTAAGAGATCCTTTGTGGCTCTGGCTTTTCCAGTACTGATCTGAAATGGCAGCAGGACAAAGGGCTGAGTGTTGAACAAGCCACCCTATTGGTCTCCTTCAACAGTTATGGAGGCATGTGATTTGTCGACTTGTGTTTGGATCTCAAAAACGTGTTGTGGCTAAGATCCTGCCACCCCACCACCCCACTCCTCCTCTGCTATATACAGCGTTAGACTGCACCCGCAAGTTTTCACTCTGAAAAATGATAGCTGACTGATGCATGACTCATGGCATTTCCTCTCCTAAAATTACACCAAGAACTGAAATAAAAAGGGCCTGATTCTTGCATAACTAATGTGGCAAAAAATAAGTCAGTTGTGCTGCACAGGCATTCATATTGTTTTTTGGGGTTTTTTCTTGCTCAGAAACTCCCAGCGCTTTTCTGATGCTGTGCCGAGATGAACAGGCTGAAGGGAGTGGCCTGTCACACTGAATAGAACGTTGCAAACCTGAGCTTAACTTCACTGCAAGGTGGGGTGGACACGCCCAAAACAGAAGCAGGTCCAACCACATTCTCTATTCACAGCTCGGCCTTTTTCTCAATCTTCTCCTCTTGTTTTCTACAGCCAATATCACTTTTCTGATTGTGTATCTCAAGCAGTTGCAGTTTTTTTATTTTTAAATCTCAAGTCACATTGCACAAATTATAGGTCTTGATATGATCACATGCGTCGTTGTCCCGTGCATCCAGGGAGTTTTCACACAGTTTATGTTTGTAATAGATTGTTGGCTGATATATCGCAGATGTGGCATATATTTTGTAGAGATTAGGCAATTCCATTCCAAAACCCGAAGTGTGCAATTTCAACGGACTGAGATGCTTTCCCATAGGGTGGGACGTGGAACGTTAAGTCACATGATCAAGGTGTGGCGTCAGAAATACAAAGTGTTGAAAGAGTAAGTGAATGAATGAAAGAATACTCATTCATCTAAGGCTTCTGTATTCTTGATTCTGCTCTTGTCATTCTTAAGAAAGTTCCGACACAATAGTGTTTTGTGTGGAAGTGTGTTTGTGCGTGTGTTTTCATTTTATGAGCCGCACAATTAGCTCTGCTATAAACTCAAGCAGGCTCTATTACCTTTGGTCTGTACTAGTAGTTATTTTTGAAGTGTGCTATTATCCTGCTGGCTCATACCTGAGGCTGAGGTAGCCTAATATGATACTGACTCTCTGCTAAGCCTTTGCTGGTCATACTTTAATTCTCAGCAGAAGCAAACAAGTGATCTCAGTCTCCCAGTCCACACCCAGATTATTTTTGGATGTCTCATCTACTCGTGTTTGTGACTTTGCCACCTTCTTCATAATCTCGCATCCATTGTTATTTCATTATTGAATTATATTTTTTTTTCGGGAAGTGCCACCTTCCACTTCCTTCTGCTACAAACCTCATTTAAACATCAAAATGTTCGAATGATCAGAAACGTTTGTGCCGTGTTGCAATTTTAAAATATTTCTCTTACTTTGCTGATTAAATATAATGAGTAGACTAAATGATCACGCACAGAATATTCTGCCAATTTTAATGCTTATCAGCTCCTCTTTAACCTCTCCATACACCCTCACACTTCCTCCAGTTGCCTAGAAACTGAATTCAAACTCTGAAACAGTCTCCTCCCCTTGTGCTTCAGACAAGTTGACATCATCGTGCTTACTGTAAGTTCACCTGTCACGTTGATTTACAATGCAAGTGGTATTTCAAGTGCTAACTCTATGGGAACATTTTACACACATTTTTAATGGGCTAAAATAATAAGATGATGGCATTTCATACTGAAAAAGTCAAAGGCAAATTTAGCTGTGATGTCAGCAACTCTTTTAAGAAGAGGAACTTGTGACCATAATTCATATTTCTTTTGAAACTCAATTGAATGCAATTCAATTCAATTTTATTTATATAGCTTCAAATCACAACAGTCGCCTCAAGGTACTTTATATTGTAAGGTAAAGACCCTACAATAATACAAAGAAAACCTCAACAATCAGATGACCCCCTATGAGCAAGCACTTGGTGACAGTGGGAAGGAAAAACTCCCTTTTAACAGGAAGAAACCTCTGGCGGAACCAGGCTCAGGGAGGGGCAGCCATCCACCGTGACCGGTTGGCGGTGAGGGGAGAAAGACATGCTGTGGAAGAGAACCAGAGATTAATAATAACTCATTAAATGCAGAGAGATGTAAAAACACAAGGTGAGTGAACAGAGGTGAGAAAAAGAGTAGTTGTAAAACAGCTAACTGATCATCTGCAGA
>VUQS01004857.1:24662-39693 GCA_015108495.1 Heterochromis multidens
CTCAGATGTCTTTTTCTGGTTGTAAATTTAATCAGATTTTTTCTAAATACATAAATTAGTTTACCCAGATTAACCCTGTTTCCACACTGTGTGATAGAAAGGCAACTAGCTTGACTCTTGATGTATGAGATGTAATGTGTAAATATGATTTGTTTCCCATAATGCTCTGTATGCTTTTGTTTATTTTTGCTACCTTTATATGTCATGATGAATGACAATGACAGTGATTTTTACAATATTAAAACATGATTTTCAATCAGTTATTAGAGGTGGTCTGTTTCTTCAGTTGTCATGACTAGGATTTCTCAATCAGGTAGACCTTTTTTTTTAATTATTATTATTATTCGTGGCTCGCAAAGTCAAGGTCAAACATATTTGATACACATTTTTTATATGATGAGGAGTTTCTGTATTGTGCTCAGTTAAAAAAAAATCCCCTTTCAGTCCTCCTTATCTACATTTTCTTCTTTTAAATAACAGATGTCCCTTTTCCAAAACAGTTGGGATACTGCAAAATGTAAATAAAAACTGAATACAATGGTTTATGAATCATTGAAATGCTATATTTAAACAAAACTAGTACAAAGGCAACATATCAAATGTTAAAATTGTATAATTTTTTCTAAAAAAAAAACGTATGCTCATTTTGCAAAACACTTTGAAATATGTTTTGACAGTGGCAAATGAAGAAATGAAGAAATTCATAAATAAATAAAAGATGTATAATGTTGTTGAAGAAACACTGAGTGGAACATCTCACAACTGATGAGGTCAATTAGTAATAGATTGGGTATAAAAGGAACTAAAGAGGAGAGAGAAAGACTGGGGGGGGGTAAATGCAGTCGTGAAGTTTTTCACAGGACTCTGGAATGTTGTGAAAAACTAAGTATACCCCTGTTGCTTCTATGTGTTAACATAATGCCACAATCTTCCCAGGAGTCCCAGCAAATTCACCCCAAGGTCAGACTGGGCAATGCTCAGAGAAACTGTAGAAAAAAACCAAGAGCTACATCTCAGAGTCTACAAGCCTCAGTTATCATGTTAAATGTTAAAGTTCATGACAGCACAGTTAGAAAAAGACTGAAAAAGTGTGGCTTGTTTGGAAGGGTTCCCAGGAGAAAGCCTTTGCTCTCTAAAAAGGTTTGCAAAGTTGCATCTGAACAAACCACAAAACTTCTGGAACAATGTCCTTTGGACAGACCAGACCAAAGTGGAGATGTTTGGCCATAATGTACAACACCATGTTTGGAGAAAACCAAACACAGCATATCAGCACAAACACCTCATACCAACTGTCAAGTGTGGTGGAGGGGTGATGATTTAGACTTCTTTTGCAGCCACAGGACCTGGGCACCAGACCTCAACCTGACTGAAATGCCGTGGTGGGACTTTAAGAGAGTTGTGCATAAATGAATGTCTGCAAACCTCTATGAACTGAAGCAACATTGTAAAGAAGAGTGGGCCAAAATTCCTCCAATGTGACAATGTGAGAGACTGATAAAGTCACACAGAAACAATTTCTTCAAGTTGTTGCTGCTAAAGGTGGTTCTACACGCTGTTGAATCTGTGAAAACTTTCTTTTTCATGTGACTGTTGTTATAATTAAAGTATTTATAGCAACTTGCATGGGACAAGGCCTTGAACCAGTACTGAATGGCTTTGATCTCAGGGTGATGAAGTGGTACTGGATTAAAAACAGACATGGTTTTGTAGTGGAAATTACTGCACAGGTTTAGCAACACTAGTGAAAACACTCTGGGCCTTCAGATGAACTGAGATAAAGTGTAAAAGTTTTGTGTTGCCTGACGAATCAAAATTTAAAATTCTTTCTGGAAACCATGAGCTGTGTATCCTCCAGGCTAAAGAGAGGGGTCATCTGGCTTCTTATCAGAGGACACTTGTGCACATGGCAAGGGTACCTTGCATATCTGTGAAGGTCCCATCATTATTTCTCAAGGAAGTCCTTGCTTATTTCAGTAGAAGAATGACAAACTATGTTCTACATATATTTACACCAACATGTTCGTCACAAAGAGTTAATATTAAATCTTTTTTTAATACAGACCTTGTGTTTTTTAACATTGTGTA
This sequence comes from Heterochromis multidens, assembly GCA_015108495.1. Taxonomy (NCBI): domain Eukaryota; kingdom Metazoa; phylum Chordata; class Actinopteri; order Cichliformes; family Cichlidae; genus Heterochromis; species Heterochromis multidens. The sequence continues at coordinate 26,751 of VUQS01004857.1, forward strand.
AATATATAAATGTGATTATTGACCTACCTAAGGGTGTAGGACCGCAAACTGAGAAATGGTGGGAATTTGGGACCATGTCCTAAACTTTCTTGTTCCCAGCATACAGCATTACTAAGACAGGTGTAGGTCCTCCAGTAAACTTCAGTCTGAATTCATAGCTCAGAGGGGGCTGTAGTCCTCTTCTGGTTCATAGTGATTCTCCTCGTGTCTTGGGAGGGTCATGTGGTAAAATACGGATGGTGTTGGTGAGGGAGATGGAGAGGGCAGGGACAGACGGTGAAAAGGCGATCCAGGTGCAGGGTGAGAGGGGGGAGAAGGGAAGGAGTTAGAATGTGAGATAGGAAGGGAATGGGAGTGTGTGAGCCTTGGAGTGGAGGGTGGCAATGTTTCCGAAGGGGGCGCATAATAGGGAGACAAGTGGGAGATTCGAGGAGGAGACAAGGGACAGGCGAGGTTGGAGGCTGGGTTTGGTGGGGTGTAATAAGGAGCAGGTGGCAGGAGTCCCATAAAGTTAAAGCTGCAGGGGTTGAGGCCGGAGACACGCCTGGGACCCACCATCAGGACCTTTTTGGTATAGTTGTTCAGGGTGGAGACACCTGCAGCCATGCAGATGGTGAAGGCAAACCAGGCCACACTGATGGAGACAGAGGAGGAGAAACAGAAAGGAGATCACAAACACAGGGTTTACTTGTGCTTTTGTGTTGACAGGCATGTGCAATAGGTGTGCGCATTGATCCAAAAAATGCAGCAACTTCTTTCTTTCTTTCTTCCTGGTTAATTCTGATATATTTTCTTTACAGGTTCTTTTGTCCGAATAATTTTGTGTATACCAAGTAGAAATATGAAAACTAAATATAAAACACAGATTGTTCTGACCAGCTTTTTGGTGCATAATACATATTCTTTATAATTTTAGGTTGAAAGAGTTTATGCTTAAAGTTACAATGTGTAAAATATCACTAATGGATGTCAGTAGATTGCAGACCGAAGTGAACTTAATTCTGCTTTCTTACCCCTCCCAATTCAAGTGCATAATCCTAGCTACGGTGGCAGCTGTAGGACAAACAACTCTGACTGCCGTTCATCGGTAGTGAGTGTGGGCTGGAGAAAGGAGTCCGATATGAGTCGATGAGTCAGTGAAGCTCACTTCTCACCGATGACGGCAATACTGAGGTGATCGTTGAGGATATCCTGAACTTTTCGTCGGTAAGCGCTGCTGTTTTTGCTGTTGCCTGCTGATTTCATTTCTTTATATTTTGCTTTCAAGGAGCCAGACTTTCTTGTAATTTAAAAAAAAAAAGTGGTCTTGAGCAATATGCTGCGTTTCATTTCCCTTAGAAATCGGATGTCAGAGCTGGGAGTGACGTCACCCCTGAGTTGAGAGTGTTTCACTGGTAAAGTTGGAAAAGCTAAGAAAAACAGGATTTGTTTTGCGCCTTAGCAAGACAGTGCCATTCATGCATCACTGGTAATACAGCTTGTTTTTTTTGCACTTAAAAACATTGCTGCAGCACGTTCATCATGTTCAGAGCCTGGCCAGTGCTGTGTATGGCTTATTAAGCAAGTCACAAATACACAACAGTGGCAAGATAATTACAAGTTTTATAGACTTATGAATGTTCATGTGAACTATCACCATCTTGAATTGTTAACTCAGGGTTGGTGGGGCTGCTCCGACTTTCTGAGTTGGAAGTTCGACTTGAGGGGGCATTCCAGTTGAAAATTCCGACGTGGAACTTGGAAATTCTGACTTCTGACTTCAAATGGAATGCACCAATACTTCTCCAGGCTTTCTGAAGGTCTTTCATAGACTGCTTTTTCAGTCCAGTCCTTATACCTGACCTATGAATTATTTAAGGATAAAAAAGGCACCTAACCTAAGAGATGAACCAGTGTTCATTCATGTTCAGTGTTGTGTCTGCACATAACAGACAATTTAGGTATGACAAATTACACAAGAACCGGACTGAAAATCAGTGGCAACAGGTCTGATGGAGTGATGAATCCAGATTTGAAACTTTTGGTTCAAATCATCATCAGTATGTACAGAGGAGTTTAAAAGAGAGGTACAACAGTGAGTGTCTACAGCCATCTGTAAAACATGGTGGAGCCTCTGTCATGGTTTAGGGCTGCATTTCAGCCATGGGGGTTGGAGATCTTCTCAAAATTGATGGAATTATGAACACAGAAAAGAACCAACAGAGTTTGATTCACCATGCAATATCACCGGGAAAGAGTCTGATCGGCAACAGCTTCATTTTTCAGTATGACAATGATCCCAAACACACTGCCAAAGCAGTAAACGCATACCTCGATAGAAAACACACAGTGGAACACTATCAGTCATGGATTGGCCTCCCCAGAGCCCAGACCTCAACATTATTGAAGCAGTGTGGGATCATCCTGACAGAGAACAGAACAAAAGGCAGAAACATCCAAAGAAGAGCTTTGAATGTCCTTCAAGAAGCCTGGAGAACTATTTGTGAAGTCTACTTAAAGAAATGATAAGAAAGCTGCCTAAGAGAGTTCACACTGTGCTGAAGAATAAAGTTGGTCATACCAAATATTGACTTTCAAGCTTGTTAAAATTAAACAAACTCTGTTGTTGCCTTATATACTGTAATTACATGTATGTTTGCATGTTTCAATAAATTGCTGCACCTATTTCCGATTTACCAAGCAAAATATAAAAAAGCGAGGGGTGACTCAATACTTTTGCACAGAATTGTGTCTCTCAAATGTATCACCCTTGTCTATTCAAACAAGTGTGTGTGTGTGTGTGTGTGCACGCGTGTGTTTGATGAAACAGCTCTTTAACCGGCTGTGTGAGGAGCTTAGGAGGCCATGTTCTTGTGACACTGTGAAAGACAGGCTGAGCTGTCTGCTTTACGAATGATTTCTTCAGGGCTGTTTGGTATGCAGAACAACTTATCTCCAGAAGCTGAGGGTTGTAAAATTGTAATTTTAAATGGGCTACAAAGAATGAGTTGAGGACACTTCAGTGGCGTGATAAGCTGAAGAGACTTTATCCCCCAGCTGACTGAGAGATCCCACAAGGAATCCCACATGAAGAGTTAAAGGAATTTGGTGTGGAAAAGTTTGGTCTGATCTACATAAGCGCCAAGAGAAGAAAGCTTATTCTAATGTTTTCATTCCCAAAAACAAGAATTTTAGTTAGTCAGACAAGCGGAACATGAGGAAAAGATTATTACCATACCAGTGTGATCTGAGTCAGAGAGGGAACACCTAATTGGGTGGAATGGACCCTTGTGATCTTCTACATTTCATATGAAATATAAACGTTTAAAGAACTCACTAGAATGCCCAGGAGTACCCATAACTATGTGGCTTGAAGTCTTCTGGTCCCATTGAGGCAGTGGTCTGAAACACCTGCATGAACATCATGTGACCCACCATCCCGAGCAGACCTGAGAAGACAAAATGAGTAACTGCAGCAACCTGATTAGATATTTAAAGGAAACTGGTAACCCTGCTGGTCATTCTATGGAGTTAACAAAAGTCACTCTGATTTAAATAATGCATCTAAAAAAATACATTATTGTACCTCCCAAGACTGTAAAGACAGCCGCAAAAGCGTTGAGCAGCTGCCCCCAGTTCTGCGTAGAGGGGAACCAGGCCCTGATACACAGCTGCACAGACAGCAGTATGCAGCTGATTAACAGCAGACCGATATTCATGAGCTCCATTGACAGCGACAGCCAAAGCATTGCTGCGGACGGAAGAGAAGAGGCTGAGAGATACGGAGGACCAAAGAGTCACGCGCATTGAAATAAAGCATTTTGTGCTTTAATAATGAATTGTGCAATAAAATACACATTAGTAAATTCATTTACAAATTTATGTTTTTTATTATTTAATTTATTTAGACATTACTAAAGTAATTCATTATTTGATAATTTAATGGAAAATAAAAACACTATTTATAAATCAATATTTCTAAATGAGTTATTAATCCACTAATAAATACTTCAAATCGAAAATGGATTTCACAAAAAAATAATTAAACTCTCAATAAAAACCTCATTTCAAAAACCATTTTCAAATTCCAAATTAAAAAAATGATTTTCAAAATCTTTTTGAAAATCCAATTTAAAAAAGAGAAATAAGAAAACGGATTCAAAAATTGAATTACAAATACAGATTTATTTCTGACATTTAAAATTGCGATTCCACTCCTCATTTTCAAATCCATTTCCTCACTGCATGTCCTTTTCCTGTTAGCTATGCGATTAACTATCATATAAGCTAATGTATTTCGCACCACGTGGCTAATCTGCGTTACTTTTTCTCCAAGGGCCAAAAGAGTCATGGAACTGCTAAATGGGATAGCTAATCTGATAGTTAATCTGTTAGCAAATTCTACAGCTAATCCCGTAGTTAACCCCAAAGCTAATACATTAGCTAATATGAACGTTAATCGCATAGCTAACAGGAAAAGGAAATGCACTGGTTGCAATAGTTTTTGAAACGAGGTTTTTATTGAGAGTTTAATTCTTTTTTTGTGAAATCCATTTTCGATTTGAAGTATTTATTAATGGGTTAATAATTTGTTTAGAAATATTAATTCATAAACACTGTTTTTATTTTCCATTAAATTACCAAATAATTAATTACTTTAGTAATGTCTTAATAAATAAAATATTTTTAAAAATAATTTGTAAATGAATTTACTAATGCATATTTTATTGCACAATTCATTATTAAAGCACAAAATGCTTTATTTCAATGCACGTGACTCTTCTGGTCCTCCATAGAGAGAGCAAAGACAGATGAAGAAATGGATTTGAAACAATACTGCTGGAGAAACTTTACCTTTTTCAGATCCTGGGGGGAGTGTATAAAAGCCTCGACACTTCTCCTCTAGAAATCAGAAGACAAATGTGAGCAGAATTTGCAGTGGAAATATTTTATTTAAGACCTCAGCTGTTAAGCAGCCTCTGCACAATTACTCTCAGTGTAAATAAACACTACAACCTAATTACTGTATGAATAACCAGACTGAGATGACCGTTTGCATAAGTGCTGTAATGGCCAGGGGTAACCTGATGATAGGAGATTAAAAGATTAGCTTAGATCTCAAAAAACTGCGGCTACAGGGTCACAAAATGAGACTGTTGTGTTTTTCATTTTATAGCATTAAGTATTCATTTCAATATGGAGGCATTTTGTTTTCACCAATAAAACGGGCACATTAAAAATAGTAACAACGTGTGTCAGTAGTGGGTTAAGCCTCTTTCTAGCCTGTTTATCAAATTGTTTACTTGGCAGCTGCAAAGTTGGAGTACCATATGGCTCTAAATTAAGGTGGCCCTGAAAGCTCAGCATACAGAGACTTAAGAAAAACAGATGCAAAAAAGGAAACGCATGAGAAAATGAAGAACAGATTTTCACCAACTTGACCACGCATGTGCAAGACTTATAAAAAAACAAAAAATGCCTGTAAGTTTGGACTTCCCTCTGTGTTGTTAAATAGGTTTTCTTCATTTAGTTTTTTATGTTTGCATTAGTGTTCTGAGCTCTCAAGGACACCATGCTAAATACATCATTAGTACTGCTTCATTTGCTTTATTTATTTTGAATTACAGTCGCATGAAAAACAAAGTACACCTTCTTTCAGTTCTATGGTTTTATGTATCAGGATATAATTTAAAAAAAAACTCTCATTCTTAGCAGGTTTTAAAATTATGCAAATACAACCTTAGATAAACAACAACACATGACATATTACACTCTGTCACTATTTATTTAATAGAAACTAAGGCAAAATGCAAGTACACCCTGACTGCTTCAATAGGAATTAAGAGGGTAAGTAGCAGCCTGGTGCTGCTAATCAAATGTGCTTGATTAACTGATCATCAGCAAGTGTGAGCACCTCTATAAAAGCACAAGTTTTTGATAGTAAGTTTGCAGGTCTGGAGCATTCAGATGTGTGTTAACACAGTGCCAAGGAGGAAAGAAATCAGCAGCGATCTCAGAGAAGCAATTGTTGCTACCCATCAATCTTGGAAGGGTTATAAGGCCATTTCCAAACAATTTGATATCCATCATTCAGCAATAAGAAAGATTATTCAGGCTGGAGCCTATCCCAGCTGCCATAGGGCGAGAGGCAGGGTACGCCCTGGACAGGTAATCAGTCTGATGCAGGGCTAACGCAGAGAGAGACAGACAACCATTCGCACTCACATCTATGGACAATTTAAAATCACCAATTAACCTAACCCCACTAACTGCATGTCTTTGGATTTTGGGGGAAGCCAGAGTATCCGAAGAGAACCCACACAGACCCAGGGAGAACATGCAAACTTCACATAGAAAGGCCCTGGCCAGATGGTGGATTTGACCCCAGGACCATCTTGCTGTGAGGCAACAGTGCTAACCACCACACCACAATGCTACCCCTTTCAAACGAAGTGCCTTCTATCTAACATTCACGCACACACATTAATACTCTGATGAAAACATCAGGAGCAACTTGGGGTTCAGAATCTTGCCCAAGGATACTTTGGTATGCAGACTGAAGGAGTCAGGGATCAAACCAACAACAATTAGTAGATGGCTAATCTGAAAGTTGTAGATGACCTGCTCTACCTCCTGAGCCACTCAAAGTTATATCTGAATAAACCACAAAACTTCTGGAACAATGTCCTTTGGACAGGTGAGACCAAAGTACAGAGTTTTGGCCATAATGCACAGCATCATATTTGGAGAAAACCAAACTCAGCACATCAGCAAAAACACCTCATACCAACTGTGAAGCACGGTGGTGGAGGGGTGATGATTTGGGCTTGTTCTGCAGCCACAACCTGGGCACCTTGCATTAGCATTAGTTATTATTCTTAGTCAGCATTCATTTGTTGTTATGCTTTTGTTCCCCTGATGGAAGTTTGTTCAACATTCACCCTCCTTTTAGTTCCATTTTGGTCTCTACCTATTCCTTAGAGAAATAACTGTTTCTTTGCTGCTAAATTCGCAACATAAATTCAATAATATTCAATGTTCAATAATATTTTAAATTCTCCAAAGTTAGACAAGAAATTGACATCTATTATTGCACAGGCAGATTAGTGGTGCCAAATCTAAGTCCACCGTGGTGTCTGATTTCATCAAGTATTATTAAATACTGACCGACTTACTTAATTAACCATATACGTCAGGTGAAATTTCTTTTGGCCTTAATGTCAATATTATTAATAATCAGTCCTTCAAATCTGTTGCAGATCAGCTGCAAATGAGAAGGTGAAAACCCGGTCAATGTTTGTGAATCCTATCAATCTTTCTCTCTCTGGGTTTTAATCCATAATTGAGTCATGCTGTTGAAGTCTAAATCTCGGCTAGCGGAACACATACACTGACAATAATCCTCTTTGTGCTGAGCGTGTACCCAAATACATTCACAATTGCACACCTACGAACACACCTGAGTCCTCAATTCACATTACCACCTTGGATTTACTCTCTTCCTGTGACCCATTTCAGTGTCTAATGATGGAGTTAGGATGCAGTTCCTTTCACTTCCTGTTTCTGGGCAGATGTTTGTCTAACCTTGAGAGCATCCTCTACCCCCCACACAGTTTAATCATCATGTATGACCAGGGCGTGCTTATAAAAACCCTTCCAGTGATACTGACTGAATGTTGCAAGCATCACCAGATAAATTACAGAGGAGCATCAGTGCTTATTTTTAGCTTCTTTGTCCAAATCCAGTACTCTCTCATTCATTAGTGCATATTCCTGTTAATCCTCTTCAGGGCCACTAGTGACATGTCTGGGCTTTTGCAAGAAACTGAGCAACTTTGTCCTTTTGACTCTCCATTGTGGTCAGTGAGGAGTTCTGTTTTCAGCTCACTGGGCAGGGAAATTATGCTCAGTTTTCCAGCACAACTGAACCCTCCTGCAGAAATCAATCATATGTTTTAGGCCTGTCACATTTCTACCCATTTCCCTCCTTTCTCTTACCCCACTCATCTATGTAGATGTTCTCCTCACAGATGATGAAGAGTCCGGTGTGAAAGTTGGGGAAGACAAAGCGGTCATCCCCAGTCTCCCAGAAGAACTGGATCCTGGAGGAGTTGGAGACGCCGGGAACAGGGATGCATTTGGTCTGTTTGGTGGGCGAACACAGTGGTTTTGGCACCTTCTGCTTACCTACGCACCAGTAGGAGGACATGAGGGCCGTGGTGCTCAGGAGGAGAGACACAAACGTCTGGATAAAGGAGAGGGAAGGGGAGCGCATCCGCTGCAGGAATGCCATCATGCAAAGGTTAAATGAGGGCTTGAGTTGATGGAGGAAAAGCAGGGAATGAGAAAAACATGGATATTGAGACATACTCAACTTCATTTAAACAGAAAAACTAAAAATTCTGCAATGTAAATTTAATGTTTTACAAGGGAATGATTAAAGTTTTCCCAGTTAATCTGCTTGACGTCAGGTATAACTCCCGTATGTCACTAAAAATACCAGCAGCCTGTTACTAGTTTCCAAGGAGAAGCAGTGCTGCCCAACTGCCTCAGATGATTAGTGAGGCATTTAAAAGAGAGAGTGAAGGGGGCGTGATTGGTTTTACATTACTAATCACATTTAAAGAATAAAAAGACTGTGACAGAAAATCACACACTACTAGTAATTGGTAGGAAGACAGACAGCCAAATCAGAGGAAAATGGGTGAAAATAGCTGTCGCTATAGAACCTCTCCGGGAGACAGATGCTCAAACTAATACGTCTGAGCACTTTATGTCAAGCAGTGAATTAAAGCGCACTCACCTGCTTCAGCCTCCCTCACTTTGTCCTCAGTCCCATCATCGAGTAAGTGTGGAAGGTGAAAGAGGCCCAGCTCCTCTCAGTCTGCTCTCCCTCTCACTCTTCATCAGATACTGAGAGTGATGGTGGATTTTGGCCGTCACACTGACCTCTGCGAGCAGTGTGTCTGTCAGTCTTTATGATCCGACCCCGGCAGCCAGACACAACTGTGAGTATCACACACACACACACACACACACACTCCTCCTCTTTAATCCATCCTTATAAATCCAAAACAGAAAACTCTGTTCCATCTGTTTTCATTTTGGTTCCTAGACTCATTTTGATCTACTTCATTCATCTCTCTCCCCTCTCATCTCCACCCTCCTTCAACACTTTCCAGCCTGTAAAAGCATGCAACGCTCTGTTTTCATGTAGAAATCAAAAATGACCTTGAAAAGAGTGAATAAAAATGAATGGGCAAAGTGCTACGCAGTACCATATGTGTGCACCGCAACTATCTGACTTCTAAGAGGTGGTGACTCCACTTTGTTTGGCTATAGGTGGAGTTGTTTAATACCTGCAATCAAGGTGGAGAAAACAAAGCCAGCCTCCCAGAATAACAGAGTTTTTATCTGCTTATTTTTTCATGGACTTTCTGATTTAAAACACACTGTGGTTGTGTGCAGTGTGAAAATTACAAAAACCATGTCACTGTCCAAATACTGTATATATTATGTTAAACTAATAATTTAAACTTTAAACTTATTACTTTCAGATATCTCACCATTTATTCATTACTTTCAGTCAGCTTTTCTGGACCTGGTTAATCTCTGTAAACACATATCTACATATAAAAGCTTCCTGACACAACACCTGAGGGTGTGAGGAGAGTGTCTCCTCCTGGGATTGAACCAGGGAACTTTTGTTTGTTAAGCAAATGTGTAAACCACTACATTATAGAACCACTAGACACATAACTACATATAAATATGCAAAATATGCTAAATCATCAGACCACAACTGATGGTTTTCCCAGATTGAACATGAAATTACAGCAGCTAAAAGCTAAAAATTTCCAGTTTATATCCATTACTGTCATCACTAAAAATGGCAACAATTTAGCTTTCTCTTCCAAAACTATGACTTGCAGGGGCCAGTACCACACGTTGGTCCCCGTCTGTCAGTTGAATGAGACCCTCTTTGGGAGCACAAAGACAGGGAGTGTGGTACATATTGAAATCCCACCTCTTTACTAAGTACATTTTACAGCTGTTACACTAGCGATGCTGTTATAGATCTCATGGTATGATCACAGATGAATACGCGTGAAAACTCATTCGTTAAAGCTAAAGATTGGCTGCAGAGGGATAAAGAAGCAGAGACTATACAGGTGATACACTCTCAGGTAGGCAAACATTTGTTGAGATTGTTGGTCAGTTTAAAAGTGGATTGGCAGTGATTATGCTATACTAAAACTTAAATGACATAGAGAAGAAAACACCAACTGTAATTCTACCAGAATCCATGGAAGGATTGTCCAAGAGAATCTGTCATTCTTCCCAGCATCAGGGAGCATTCCAGCATGGAGAGGCCTTACTACAACAGATGAAGGAGCAAGAGCTCTTAGTCATCGATAAACACAAAGAGATCTGAGAGGAGGCCGACTGGTTGAACGAGGAAACTCTGCAGACGTTTGCACCTCGAAAATACTGCAATGAAGTGAAAAGAATGGCCGCATTCAAATACAGAAATCCATCACTCCAATAACTAATTTAACTTTGTATAAAAAGAATATGACAATAAAGACTTATAGTGCATTTTTACAGGCATTTGGTGGTTGGTATATACACCTCACTCCTCAGAAGTGACCCACCTACATTGTCCCTTCCCTCCTGACTTTGTTAGCACCCTGGAGGACATGGCCCAACACTTGAAAAAACATGAGGGGTTATTTCTCTCAAACTCTGCTGTGTAGATGATTTCACAGTAACTGTCACCTCAGCGTGATTCTCCCCGCAGACTCATATACCTGTGAAAGTGACAGTGTGTACAGTTCTGGTGGTCGTTTGCAGTTTCACCTCTAAATATTACCTGAACAACTGGACAGTGTGTCACAGGACATTTTAGCTGTCATGCTGGACTAAATCTTAACACAACAGCGAACTGTTTTTCATACAGTGCTCTTCCTCTCACAATCTGCTGCTTTGTCTGCAGCAACTATGTTGCTTTCACTCTATGTTTAACCTTGATATTGTTCTAATATTGTTTTATATTTCTTTGTAAAATCAGCCGCTCTGCTGCCATAAGACTTATCAGTGTTTGTGATTGGTCCGATGCTGCCAGGGAACCTCTTTCATGTGAAAGTGCTTGTAGCTAGATTGGGAAACCCTGGCTTTACTTATTGAGTCGATGACCACCTTCGTGTTAGGGTAAAGGAAGCCAGACGGAAAGACATCCTGGATATGTTGAACTTGCTTCATAGTACAGGGCCCAGGTCTACTTGAGGCTTAGTTATTGCCACTTTTAGTATTAAACAACTTCAGTCATTTATTATTTTTATTGTTAACTATTTAAACTGTCAGCCTTTAGCTAATGTTAGGTATCTTACCCTTTGTTTTTAGGTAATAACTATTTTAGCTGTTTTTAGTACATTATATTTCAACATTTGATCCTATAGCTAATTTACCTATCATTTTTTACCAAATGTGAACCACTTATCCTTTAGCTACTGTTGGGTATTTTTTATTTTTGTTTAAAGCAACCTTGGGTTCCTTGAAAGGTGCTAGTTATTATTATTATCACTATGTGAACCATTTAATCTTTAGCTGTGTAACCCAGTATTAGCCTTTTTACCCAATATTTTCCAGCTCATCTGAACTATTTTAACTATTAATCCTTTACTCAGTTTTAGGTGTTTTACCCATTTTATGTAATATTTCATTATTTTTTGGCAAACAGGAACCAGAAAAACACAAATTGGTAACAAAGAAAAAACCAAAATAACAAATGCATATGATTCAACACAGGTGCACTTCATCATACAAAGCAGGTAACTGACTTCATCTCACATGGTGTGGTTGAACAGTCAGCTTTGTTTAAGAAGGGTCCTACCTAAGACAAGTGACCTAAAAACAGCTGGCGGATTTCTCTGCATACTAAGGAAAGGTGCTTTAATGGTTCCTTTAATACCTCCTTTAGCAGAGGATACACTGGACCATCCATTATGAAAGAAAGGAAATAATACCAACCCAAAATTTATAGCAATGCATCAGTCTGTTAACAACAAAAAAACACTTTGATTAGAATACTCAGAGCTGGCCTCAATACTCAACCCCTACACTGAGAATATCTGGTAGCTTTGTTATAGTGAAGCAGTGTTGTTTTTGTTTTTTTTTTCCTGGCATGGTTTAATTGAACATTTCAATCTTGATGGGAGAGGTCTCCCAGAGTGAGAACATTCTTATCCACAGGGTATGAGGGGGGGAATGGATGGGTTACTGTGAAAAATAAGGGAATATGTATTGGAAGAATGATTTTCCATCGCTCAAGAGTTCAGGAGAGTTGCATTAAAGCTGTTCTTTTTTTTTCTTTTTTCCCTTTTTCACCAGTCTCCATGTCCAGCAATTGCTGAAGTATTCTGGTGTTAGGAATTGCAGTCCCAAACCATTTGAGCGAAAGATATAAAATCTTGGTTGATCGTATAGACCTGCAACAGTGTCCAATGTGAATTCATGAAACATCTTCTAAAGCCTGTTTGATTGTGTCAGGATGGGGCTAAGCATCAAAGTCGACCAAAGTCGGGAAGAAACAAGTGTGCATGTGTACAGAGATGAACATGACTCGTGTGGTTATTTTCCAAGAACTAACAGAGAACATTAAAAAAATAAAAATAAAAAATAGAGTGACAGATATTGTTATAAAAGCAGAGAGGAAATTGGGGCAGAAACATGTTAGAAGAACAGGTGTGTTTACCAGTGGAACAGAAGTGACAACAAATATTTCAGACATAAGAAGAGGAACATACTTGAAGCATTTTTAAGTGTATTCATAATTCATATACATATTGACAGGTTTCTAATACAGCATGGTTTTGATAGTGTAACTGTCTTCTTTCAGCTTGACCTTTTTTTTTTTTTTTTTTTTTTTTAAAATACAAAAAAAAAAAAAATAAAAAAAAACACT
>VUQS01004857.1:39713-54345 GCA_015108495.1 Heterochromis multidens
GAATAAATTTTTTTTTTTTTTTTTTTTTTACAAGAATAACAATAAAAAATGATAAAGACAACACCATGTACGACTCACTGTTAAATTTTTATGGCAATGCTTCTTTTGAATGGATTTTGCATCTCCCGATTAAAATGCTGCCGTGTCACTTAAGTTTGCAACCATTCAAAAGTACTTGGTTAGGCTCGCTCTCCGCAGGCCAGTCGCAGCTGTTCATGACACCCTCTTCCTCCAAAGTTCACTCCCAAAAATGTTTCGTCGCTGTCCAAAGGACTGACATCTGTCAGCCGAACATAACTTTGTATGAACAACATACAAACGTGTGCACCCAGTACACAGTTCCACACCAATAAAAACTCTTCAGTGTCCCGTCCTTCACCTTTTCCCAATCAGCATGGTTAAAGATGGCAGACACGCTTAGTCCATAGTGTTATCTCCTCCTCTTACAAGTGTCTGTCCATCTCTTTGCACATTATTAACTTTTCGTACTTGAAAAATAAGACTGTGTCCATCATTTTTCATGAATACTATCTGTACCGTAAAAACCCCGGTGATGAAAAATAAGAACACTTTTCAAAAGGACCAAAAATGGAATCAAAGACCCAGAAGTCAGCATTTTTCAGTTTTTCACACACTCATTGCTCACTCATACATGACTTTTGAAAGGCAACAGATGTCCGTTCTCCAAGGCAATAATGTCTTTGTGGCAAACTTGACCCTGACATTACAGACATCACCACTCTGGCTCCCCCCCTCTCCAGGAATGAGGAAAAAAAAAAAAAAAAAATCCAATTCATGCGTTGACTGAATATAAAATGAGATACATCCATTTCATTTCCATGAGTAAATACTGGTGAGGTTACAAAATAATGAGGACTAAAATAATAATTGTGATCATCCTATTATAAAGGTAAAATACTAGTTGTGAGAGGATACAGAGTTCTCTCCTTTCCTGGGTTTGTCACCCAACTTGCTCCCAATACGTCAAAGCAAACAAAGAAAAAACTGGAAAAAAAGAAAAGGAAAAAAGTAAAATGATAATACAGATGATGATGATGATGATAAGCATGAGTTTAACACTTTAAGGGTGTTTCTGGAAAATCAAAGCAAGCCTAGAGAGGAAGGTTGTTTCTTTTGTTCTTTATAGCAGAGTTCCTTTAGTTCCTCTGTCAGTGTTGACGTCTCATTTCATCCCACTTCCATCTTTGTAGTCTTTTTCTCGTAGCTCCATTCCCCTGTGTTGCATGTCCGTGTTTTTTTTTTGTTTTTGTTTTTTTTTTCCGGCTTTTAAGTAAAGAGCAACAACTTTCTTAAAAAAGATTTTTGTTTTCCTCCACTGTCTTAAATGTAAATAATGCTGATTCTTGGTGAGAAATTGTACATTCCCTTTTGTTGTTCTCAGCCGCTGATGACAGTCCTGTCTTTTTCCCATTTCTATTCCAAACTAACCTAGGAGAGAAAGAAATGTTGACAAAAAGCATAATGAAGAAAAGAGGATATGTTGCAGTTTATAAACCCTTAGCATGCCAGCAGTGTTGTACAAAATAGACATGAAGCATCAGTTTCCATGAGGACAGGCTGGATTGAAAGTGAGGGGGAGGCAGCGACAGGCGCAAGTACAGCCACTAAGGTGAGGTGAGGAGGAGTGTGAGAGCGGCATGATTTTTCTTAACGCTACTCCAAGAACCCACCAACAAAGAGTGGCTGCTGTATTGCTTTTTGGAATTTAAATGACTAGAGAAGGTAGAAACAAGCCTGAGGCAACAAATCCATCCATGAATGAGACAATAGTGTCTCCTCATCTTTTAATTATAAAAACAAATATAAAATGCAGCATGTCTTAGATGAAAATTTCTATGTGGTAACTGAACCCTTTGTTGAGGTGGGCTTCAACACTAGAGCCGGCTACAAAAACTACATAACATTATACACTAACATCCACTTCTACGTGATTACATATAGGTGACTAGTGCTGGCACACAAGCTCACATTGTGACAACTATGAAACTCGTAAATGTTTTTGGGCAAGCTCTGACAACGTTTGAAAGGTTGGAAATAATTTTAATATGTGAAGAACACAAAACAGTATTGCTTTACAGTACTGTGCAAAAATTTTTAGTCATTTCTTTAGATTTTGCTTCCAAGGAGCCAGACTTCCTTGTAATGTTTCAAAGTGGTCTTGAGCAACAGTTCTCCAGGTTTTCTGAAGGTCTTCCATAGTTCTTTTTTGGACATTGGCTGCTTTTTCAGTCCAGTCCTTGTACCTGACCATTTTCAGAGGAATGTTTTTTGTTAAACCACTTAACACTGACCGATGAATCATTCAAGCATAAAAAAGGTACCTAATTCAAAGGATGTTGTCTCCACGTAACAGACAACTTGACAAAGAACCAATTTTTTATTTGTATCTTTAAGCAAATTGGTACTAGCAGATTGTCGCAAAACACAATTTGTTCCCATTTCTTTAGGTGAATCTATGAAAAATGCCAAAGATAATACAGTTTGACAGGCGTGAAATAGCATTTTTACACCAACAAGGTGATTCCCAACAGCTATTAACCAAAAACTTGGCTTATCTTGGCATGGTGTGCAATGTGTCATTAAAAAAAAAAAATTGAGGAAATTGGACAAGTGGAAAACAAAGAGAGAAGTGTTAGGCCTAAAAGTAAAGAAAAATCCAGCAAAGACCTGACACAGGACCTGAGAGATGCATCTGGACCTTCAGTTGATCCATCTACTGTTCACTGAAGATTAATCAGAAATGGTCTCAGTGGAAGAATGGGTGTCAAGAAGCCATTCTTAACGAAGGGAAATAGGGAGAAAAGGCTGAAGTATGCCACATTACACAAGAACTGGACTGAAAAATAAATAAATAAAAAAATATCAGTGGCAACAGGTCTGATGGAGTGAGGAATCCACATTTGAAATTTTTAGTTCAAAATTATTCTCAATATGTACAGAGGAGGTGAAGAGAGAGATAATAGCGAGTGTCTACAGCCATCTCTAATGCACAGTAGAGGCACTGTCATGGTTTGGGGCTGCATTTAAGCCAGTAGTGTTGGGGATCTTCTCAAAATTGATGTAATCACGAATGCTGAATATACCATTAGATTTTCCACTATGTAGTATCATCTGGAAAGCATCTCATTGGCAACAGCTTCATTTTTCAGCATGACAATGATCCCAAACACACTGTCAATGCAGTAAAAGCAAACCTGGAGAGAAAACTATCGAACATCAGTCATGGATTGGCCTCCCCAGAGCCCAGACTCCAAATTTCTGAAGCACTATGGGATCATCCTGACAGAGAACAGAACAAAAGGCAGCCAACATCCAAAGAAGAGCTTTGAATGTTCTTCAAGTCTGGAGAACTATTCCTGAAGACTACTTAAAGAAATAAGAAGGAAGCTGCCTAAGAGAGTTCAGGTTGTGTTGAAGAATAAAGTTGGTCAGAGTTTGTTAGAATTGTACAGACTCTGTTTCTGCATTATAACGTGTAGTTCCATACATGTTTGCACGTGAAACAAGACTTTTGCACAGTACTGTATGTGTTACATACGTCCATGGATGTACACAAATGTAAACTTACAGCTCCCAGACTCCTGTGTCTCTTCCTCCTCTCTGTTTCTCTCAGCCTCTCTCTGACTGCTCCAGGTACACTGACTTGGCAGGCCGGATGCTCTGGGTAAACTGAAGAGAAAAAAAACAAAAACACAGGACAAGACAAGAGTGTGAATGAAAGAATACTGAAGATGCTGAAAGAAATGAAGAGTTCAGACACAGATTTAAAAGTTAAAAGAGATGTCTCACTGAATTATACAAAAGAAAACGAACCTCTCCTTCTTTACCTTGTGCTTCGGACACCGCAGCGAGAAGTTATCTTCGTTCAGAGAGCAATCTGGCAAACGGACAGAGAATATCAATACTCTAAGGACACAGCCACAGAACTATTTGATTAAAAGAAAAGAAAAAAAAATTGGAGTTTTACATCAGCTTACTATTTCCAGTGCACTTGTGCACTAATGCAGCCACTCACCTGCTTCGATAGCGCACAAGTAGTGGTAGCGAAGTGTACAGCCTTTACTGTAGCAGCCCAGGGTTGAGCCAACCATCTCACAGTATGAGCATGACTGAGAAATGATATCAATACATATCAAAACTGTTACAGATACTGAAAGCTAAAGGTCTACAAAAATGATCACAATTGTGATCAGTAAACTGTTAACTTGATATACAGTACAACACATGATCCACTGAAATACTGGGTGTCTTATCAATATGTATGCAAGTATACATGAACATTTATTAAAAGAGCAACAGTCAAGCCTACATGAAATAAAAAGCCATACACCCGTAGTACCTCCCCCCCGAAAAAAAAGGCCAAATAGGTGCAACTCACTGTTTCTCTGGCGCCATCTAGTGCTTCTTGCAGGCCATACAGTCTCCCATTAACAAGGTACACTCCACTGGTCCACACTATGCATCCTTCATGGACCCACAGCTCCTCTGGGTCCATGGGCATCTGAGGCAGCTGTGCCAGTTGTGCCAAGGGTCCCAGGGAGTCCAAGGCCGGTGGAGGTGGCTGGAAAGGGAGGGAGGCCTTACTGTTGGATGGCACCATTCTGGGGGAATCCTCACTAGACTTGTGTCTCCTTTTAAAACGGGGATGTGAGGTCAGCTTTCTGTGCTGAGGTCGCTGCTGAGCTTCGTCTGTAGGCTGCTGCGCCTGTTTCTGCGCCTGCTGCTGGTCGGTTTCGAGGTCTGGCTCTCTCTTAAGCTCAGGGATAGGTCGGATATCCAGATTCATGTCCCACGTTAGAGATGTTTTAATGGTAGCGGACAAGGAGGAGGTGGAGGAGGAAGATGAAGAGGCGGCGTTACTGTGCTGGTCAGCCACATGCGTCGACATTTCCTCTCTCCCAACTGGAGAGGCAGTTCTGACTGTAGTGCTAAGAGAAGCAGGGTTTGAATCCAGATTGAAGGCATAGTCGCTCTCAGCTGAGGGCTTGGTAAACTGAGCATCTTGTGTTTGTGTGTCTTGGATTGTACTCAAAGCATTTGAGCTTATGTCTGAATTTGGTCCTGTTTTGTTTGTGCCTGTGGTTGCCTGACATTGCCTGACCTGGGGCTGATTCTTGGGGAGCTTTGCAGCATATTCAGCTGGATAGTAAGGCCCGTAGAGATCTCCAAGGTGTTTGTAATTTGCCCATTTCTGACACAGACAACACAGCAGGCGGCCGGAGTGATTGGTCTCTGTAATCACAGGGCCTGAAACAACATAGCCAGATGAAGGAAGCGCTTTTCCTGACTGAAGTGTAGTTTCCACCTCATCCGTCTCTCGTTTCTCCGATTCTCTGTCTCTCCTAGATAACTGGGAGGAAAGAGCTGAGGTCAGGAGAGAATCAATTCCACTCCCGCCTGCTTTCCCTCCAACTGCGCTACGCTCTCCTTTCATCTTGTCCTCCTCAGCATTTACAATGGTGCAAACCGCCCCAATCTCTGGTACTTTTTTCTCCACGTGTATATGGGGAACAAACAAGCCCTTTCTGTTTGGATCTGCAAAAACTCTATTTGCGCTGAGGCTCCCTCCAGCACCTAAAGGTGTATCTGGGTCATCTTTGGCCATTGAGGGTGTTGCCACTGCCGCCCCACGTCTCCTCCTCCTCTGCCGTCCTCTTGCTTCTAGAGGCTCATCTTCATCTTTCACGCCTCTGCGTCTTCGCCGCACAGGTTTGACCTCAATCTCCGGCTGCGTGTCCTCGCTCTCAACATCCACTTTCACTACCTGGGTTAACACAGGTGGGGTCAGTGGAGGAGTATTTTTATTGTCTGGCAGAGGGGGTGCTGTTGGGGCTGTTGTGGCTGTTGTGCTGCTGGTAGTCTGCACTGTTGGTGGAGTTGTGGGAGCAGCTGTAGTTGGAATGGGTGGAGCTTGAGGAGCGCTCAAAGTTGTATTCTGTGTTTGGACTTGAGACTGAGTGCTGGCTTGTGTTTGGACTTGGTTCTGGGCCCGTTTTTGTTTATTCACACTCCCAACAGGCCTGCCTTTTTTCTTGCCAGATGGGAAATAGCCTTTAGGCACAACATTCTCTAGTGGCTTTGAATCTTGTGGTGACAGACTGGACCTACCGGAGGACATCTGATGTTGTCTGTTAAGTAAGTGCCCTTGAGCCTGGCCGTGGTGGGGCGGAGTGGTTCCATAGTAGTCACTGCCAGGATAATCATCAAATCCCATGCCAGATTCTTGAAGTTTCTGTCGAAGAAGGTTAGCGGCAGACTGCTCTCCCCTCCTCGTCTCAAGCTGCTGGTACGTGTTGGTAAAATGTTGAATGTCTGACAGGGCAGAAGAAGATGGAGGTGGGGAACCCTGGACTGGGCGAGGAAGAGGTGGAGGAGGGGGCAACGGTCCAAGCAAAGCGAAATCCTCCTTATCACCAGATGCTGATGCCACGGCAGCGCCTAATCCAAAGTCGAAGTCTTGTTGTTTGAGGGGTTGAGATGTCTGATGGGGATCGCACGGGTAAGCAGACGGAGGTAAAGGCCCAGTTTCATCAACCCCTCTAAAGGGAATCATGTCATTTAATGAGTGACTTTCATCCATGTAACTATCATCCCCTCCTGCAACCCTGGGGAAATGTGGCAAGTCTTGGTCCTGTGAGTCATTAAATGTTGGTATTTCGGAGTGAGAGAAGCCTGGGTAATGATTTGACTCATCATCAGCATGGCCTGCTGGCTTTTTAATATTTGGTGTGATTTTCTGCACTATTGCCTCTAGTTTCAAACCGCGTCCTTTTCTGGGAGGCAAAACCTTGGTGTTACCACTGGATGGAGACAGAGGTTGAGAATAGGTACTCTCTCTTGGCAGAGGGGATGAGAGCCTGGGACACGGGATATCTGAACTGGATGAGTCATCTTCATTGTGATGGCTCGACTCAGACTGGGCCCCAGGAGAGTGATGTGAATTTGTGGCGGCCCTCTGCTGAGATGCATCCTGGAGTTGCCTTTTGGCAGGAATGGGAGAGATAAAAGAGCGAACTCTCCTTCTTAATATTAGCGGATTTGTGTCTCCAGAGCCCCCGGCTTTAGTCTGACGCTGCACCTGTTGCTGGGTAGAATTCACGTCAGCAGGAGACTTGGTGGAGCTGGACGGAGGAGGTGGGCAGGGATGTTTTGCTTCCTCTGTGGCTCCTCTGGAGACCTCAGGTTCAGCGGCACTTTGGCCATGAGACATCTGTGGAGGAACAGGGCCATGTGAAACAGGAGCTGGAGGAAGAAGAGGGGGAGGTGGAGGAGGTGGCTGTGCTCTGAAGTAGTCTCCTTCTATCATTCGAACACCTTCTCTTCCAGGGTGTGTTGACTCCCACATTTTCATGTCATAGTAGGCGCTTTGATGATGGAGAGGTTTGCCAGTATGCGTTTCACTTGGCATGTCAGTTTGGGAGATCATCCTCTGTCTCTGCTCTGACTGGCTGACTTTATGTCTTCCAGGAGAAGAGCCAGGCTGCATCATCATCTCCTTGGTGGGCCTGCTCATTGCCTTTACCCAGTCACTCATTTCATGGTGATGAGGAGGGTCGTGAGGGTGAGGATACATTTGAAGCTTAGATGTGGTTTGAGCTGAAGGGGATAGACTGTGGTATGGATGGTGGGAGGGAAAATGAGGATTGCTGCGTGACATCATACTGCCTTCTCTTGAATCTCCATATCGATATCCAGGAAATGTACTGCCACTGCCAGCTGACAGATCAACGCCATGAAGGTACGTCTGATGCCTCGACGGTGAAGATAAAGGATTAGTGTTCATAGGATGAGAAGACAAGGGGGGAATACCTCGCCTATAGGAGTCAGCATTCATTACAACTGATGAATGGATGGACTTGGAATGATATTCTGTGTCTGCCTCATTAGTCCCACCACTGCCTTGCTGCTCAGTTTGTAAATTTGGAACTTCCACCCTAGCCTCTTTTGATACAGTTTCCAGTTTCACCACTTGTTTCTCTCCAGTTTCCTTTTTAGTTAGATCACTGGCTGCTGCTGCTGCTGCTGCTGCTGCTACTGCTGCTGCTGGAGAGGAAAATGGCTGTTGAATCACAGAGGCTCCACTCTGACTTTTCTCCCGCTCTCTCTCTCTGTCACTCTCTCTGTCCCTCTCTGGTGTGCTGCGTCGGTTTGGCGACACATCACAGATGACAGAGCGTCGCTCTGATGGGGCTAATATGGAGCCTGATGATTTCTGAGACTCAGTTTGACCAATGCTGCCGGTTAGTGGCTCTTGCTCTTGCAAAAGGAGCTCCTGCACAGCAGAGGATGGAGTGGAGACATTAGATAACGCTTTTCTCTGTGGTAGAGAGTAGTCAGCTAAGTTTATGTGTTTTGTTGGTGCTTGCTGAGACTCAGCCTGTGGTAAATGGCTCTGGGACACACCCACTTCAGTTTTTTCAGCATTTTGCATAATCTTAGCGTTTGACATTTCTGACTTCACTGAGGACTGAGGCTCTGTGGTAAAATCAGGCTCGCTTCCATGCTGCTGGTTTTGGGGTTTTCCAGAGCTACCCATTTGGGCTGAATGAGCTGAACCTTCAGTTGCTCCACTCTGCATCCTCATACCTTCAGTCATGCCATATGGGTGTCTGGACTGAAATTGCTGCTGAACTGAAAGATGTGCAGGAAATCCCTGTTCTGGTCTTCCATAACGACGATCTAAATTGTAACCTTGAAGGACCTCTTGCAAAAGGCTTGGAAATTGCTGCATCTGTGAATTCTCCTCGAGAACTTTAACTCCCGATCCCTGGCCTCGCTTAACCAAAGCCTCTGCTACAGAACCACCATCTTTCTGATGCACAGGTCCAAAACTAGGTTGTGATTGTTGGTATCCTAAGTATCTGGGATTTGATTCCATCACACCCACTGCGCCAGCCCTCCCTTTGTTCTTCATGGACAAATCTGAGCCATATGTTGATTCTGGGTAGCCATACTTATGTGGACCAGACTGGGGAGGATTTTGAGGCCGTCCAAAGTTTGATTTCTGGTAATGGGAGGAATACAGACTCAGGTCTATGCCTTCATCACCATTGTGACTGCTCGACTCTCTTAAATAAGAGTGTGAGTGTTTCTCTTCTATACAGTTGTCCTGGGAATGCTTGCTTTTTTCTGTGTGACTTCCCTCAGATCGAGCTGAAACAATCACTCCAACACTGCTGGCATTCTGCTGCTCCTCAGATGTGTGCTTTTCTTCCCTTTCATTACTGTGTAATCTAGACATGGAGTGCACTCTATTTTCTTTGTCCTGTCCATTTTGTGTATTGACTTCTCCATCCTGTTGCATTTGGCTACTGCCTTTCTCCGTTTTATCAGCTACACCTTCACTTTCATTTTTGATGACTTCATTTTTAATTTCTACTGTCTTCTTATTGCCACCTCTGTGGTCATTATGTGTTGACCCAGGCTCTGGGACACAGTTTGGCTGGGGAGGGGGAACACTGGAGGAAGTGGATGAGGGGGATGAGGAAACTGGAGGCGTTGGATGTGAACTTGGGCCAGTTTCTGACGACTGATATCCAAAGGATGGAGACGATGACAAAGCAGGAATATGAGCTTCATTTGCCTTTGTTTCAGAGACAACTGGATCATTTGATAATGAATCAGAGGTGACTGTTTTGACATTTGATGTTTGTCCAGTCTGCGGTTGGCTTTGGCTCTGAGAGTGAGGGTGAGAGCCAGTTGGTTCAGATCCACTGCTTGCACCACTCATCTGCCTTACTCTTCCATGTTCCCCCTCAGAAAACTGCTCCTCCCGCTCCACCTTGGTCCCTGAGGAGCCTTCAACTGACATCAACGAGGAGTCTTCATCAGCTCCGACATCTATGCTGGCTCCATCGCCAGTTCCTATTGCACTCCCATCTTTGACCGTGCTGGTACTTGAGGCTGCACTTACATTGCGACTCCTCGGTTGTGATGGGGGCACACTATGCGTTGCCTGTTGCATCTGCCCGCTTTCTTTCTTCTTAGGTGAAAGCACTGTGTCGGTGAGAACCATGTGCTGAACTGTGTTTGGTAAATTGGCTACTTGTGAGCTCAAGGCATTAAGACTATTCAAGCCAGCATCTTGCATTTTGTCAACTGAAGATGAATAAACAGAGGAACCTTCTTCTCGGGATACAATTCCCGTGCCTAGCCCCATTTTACTGCGGCCTGTTGGAGGAAGATTGCTCCCTCCAGTTGCACTCATACTGTGAGCTTTATGACTGCCACTGCTACCACAACTACTGATGCTGCTATTTGAGTTGGGTGTGGGACTTAACTGAGGCATAGTCTGCAGTAATCTACCATGACCATGGCTGCTACGGGGGTTTGATGTAGGAGGATGTGAAGGACCATGACCTGAGGGGGTTCCATGTGCCTCTGAGACACCCATCAAAGGGGAAGGAGAGGAGCTACAGCTGGGGGAGTGCACTGCAGATGCAGCTGGAGAGGGATTGGAAATTGGACTAAAGTTTTGGTTAATTTGAGTTTGCTGCGCATTAGGATGCATTGGGGATTTGGTTATTTCTTGAGATGCTGGTTGAGGTATACTGGGATTGGAGGCTTGATGATGTTTAGCATATACAGAGCCCGGAGACTGCCCCTGGTGCTGCAACTTGAGAGAGTTGTCATAACCTACCCCTAAATTGTGCTGCGAGTTGCGGTGCTGTAGTGTAGCTTGCTTGTGGAGTGAATGGGTCTGTGGGGAATATCCAGGATAATTTGAAGCATGGTAACTCTGTTGAACATTCTCCATTGGACCTACATTGTTAGCAGCAACTGAACTGGAGACTGAGTTTGAACTAGAGTTGACACTGGGAGAACTGTTGACTTTAGGATCAAACCCAGTGCTAGCAGCCCCGTCGAGATATCTCTGCAGAGGGGGGCTGTACATTCCTGATGACCCCGTGGATGCTCCACCCTGGGGAGAGTAATGCGGGTACTGTGGGGTCATTCTATGCCCAGAGTGTGGATAGCTTCTATGCTGCTGCCCATGATGGATAGCTGGGAAGGTCTGCCCATGCTGGCGGTGCTGCAACTGAGAACCTGGCACTGGCTGCATTGCAGGGCTCTGACTCATATTGTACTGATGAGAAGGGGAGAACGCTCCAGTACCACCTGAACCAGCACTAGAGCCATAGTCTACTGGATATGGCGACATCAGGCCAGATGACGGTGCAGCGCTAGATCCAGGATGCCGGTACTGGTGAGGTATATGTCCATCAATACTAGGGTACCCAAAACCTCCCCCATAGCCCATACCTCCCCTTCTGTGCCTGTCCTTTCCACCCATTGAAAAATAGTAATCCATGGCCTCCTTCCTGTAAGGGTTGTTACTACTGCCACTGTGAATGGTACCCTGTGTTGGCGTTGGCTCCACAGCTCCTCTGTTTCTCGCACTGTAAGCAAGCATGTGGCTGGCTTGACTTGGGTGGTGATGGCCTCTGTGCAGGCTCTGCTGTTGCATCCCTGCATAATCATCTGTCATCCTTGGGGATATCTGGGGCTCTGCTGGCTGAGGGGGATAGGGAGGTACGCCTCCACCCCTCCCACTGAACCCAGGGGGGAGAGAGGGGGGAACTGGACTGTTAGAAAAATTCTGCATTGTTTGTCGGAGTTTAGATTTAAAAACAGAAATATCTGTCAGTGTCTTTTACGGGAATGATTCTGATCAGAAACTGAAAGGCTTATGACAGTAAGCCTGGCCTGGCAGTAAAAGAAGGAAATGCTTTTGAAATCCACCAAAGTGCCAGAGCAAAGCAATATATACACACATATATTGCAGCTGTAATAATCGCTTTTGTAGTGCCAGCAGTAGATAGGGAGGTTAAACAGATGTTGATTTCTCCAGTTAAGAAAAAGGTCAAATTGTAAAAATCATACTTTTTAAATGTGAATGTGTGTACTTTCCACAGAAAAAAAAGAAAAAAAAAGTTCACTTAACACCTGGGTCTTAGAAAACAGATTCTTTTTTAAGAGTTAGGTTGTGAAGCAGATTTCTACTTCAAAAAAATAACAAGATTAAAAATTATTCCCACGAAGCTGAAGCAGTTTGGCACCGAACAGGCAAAGATATGGACGACTGCCACATCACCATGTGAGTTTTTCAACCTTAAATGTCTTTACACGTATAAACTCCACACTAATAACAGCTCGAGCAGGCAGAGCTATTTTCTGAGATTAAACTGTGTTACGATCCAATAGCATCTTGCAAAAAGGAAAAAAAAACAAAAACAAAAACAAAATCTCATTAAAACCATCGAGATCGTGTTCCGTCACGGCGATCCTTCAGTTCATCAAAACGTGTAAGCTTGCCGGGACCCGACTCACACCTTTGTGAGACAAAAACTCCAGTAACGGAATCAAGAGGTCTGAATCAAGACCCTCACTCAACATCATCCCAGAGGTGAACACTCCATGGATATTCTCATTGGCTCTTGGATACAGAGTGCAACGCTTTTTCAGGCGTTCTTTTTCTCGGTCTTTCCTTTTTGGATGCTGTTTTCTTTTTTAGTTTTTTGTAACCGCATGCATTCATTTGGACTGTAGAAGTATTTGATCCCTATATAGTCACCATTTTCTCCTCGACTCCGTGCATCTTGATGCCTTCCTGCGTCTTCAGCACTTAGCCATCTTACTTTTGTTTTTTTCTGTCAACCATCATTTAATTCTACCTAGTTCCATGGCAACAGTTTTCCAAAAGGAGGGTAATCCATTTATTCCACTTCAGGTTCAGTCAATTCAAGCTCCTGTTTTCTGTTTCTCTTCTGTATTTCCACGCATATACTTTCATTTCCCATGAACTGCTGACCAGAAAAAACCTGTTGTGAAAAAAGAAAAGATAAATCAAATGCATGCAGACATAAAGCGTCAACATTTATTAAATATACGTTCTACTAAAGCTCTGTTGTTGTAATTAAATATTTATAACTAGAAATGCACTGGCTGTGCTCACACGGCAATAGCAGAATGCATTTTGGGTTAACTGGCAGTTTTATATTTTATTGCATAGATTATTTTATTAATTAACTGCAACAAATCAGTTGTAAACACAACATATGAGCAATACTAACAAAGACATTCATACTTCATTTCCAAGTGATTGATCTGGGGTCACATATTACCTCAGCATTTCTCATAAGTGCACTTTATTTTCCAGTCAGCTGCATAAATATTACGCGGCACTATCGCAAATGCATTTACCAAACCAGCAATAATCTAAACCTGACTTAATGTTGCACAAGCTATCTCATTCAACTTCTATCTTCACTACTTAAAAGGCTTTCTGGCCTCGTATCATCGCATCTATTTTGTTATTCTCTGCAAGTGCAGCTTTTACTTTGGTCCACACTTTAACAATGCATGCTTAAGGTGTCTCTTCTGACTGATAAACAGGTTTGGTGGGTGAAAAGAGAGTAATCAACAGTCTCCGAGTGAGGCAACAAAATACCCATCCTAACAGGTAAACAAACAAACATGTGGAATCAAGGCAGAAGCAGTCCATCTGCCCCCATTACAATGAGATTAAAGACCATTAACCTTAGTGTGTTTAACGTGTTTTTATAGGATTTAATTGTTATGGGTGATAATTAAAAGGAATGACGCCACCTTTATGGGGTTAGTACCTTTAATTGCCATGTGTGACATAAGCCTCTATTGTCTGTCCTTAATACACTGTAAAATTGTTAATGGCCCTAAAACAACTTTGGATGGCTTCTCCCACTGTGGAGACTTGAACTGAGCATCAATATCAGTCATCACTAGAAGCTGAAAGCAAAACATGACAATGAGCAGGGACCATGTGAGGCTACAAAACAAACCGATCACACCGTGATAATCAGAATGAGTCAAACATACTGCACCATCAAACAGGTCTGTTCAAACGCTCCAAGGGTAACAGCTAATGTACACCAGCGATGCAGAGCAGCTGCTAAAGTTAGACGGAGAGACTTGGTTTCCATCTTTCTGTAAGAGCACAGTTGGGTTATGGATAGATTATTAATTAATCAACGCAGCTCACTGTGTACGATCAGGCGGCAGCATTCATAACACAGAACAGTGCAGCAGCAGCAGCAATAATAAAAACTGGCTCAGTGCAGGCTGTCAGCAAGTCAATCAGCTGCATAGCTGCCTAATTGATAAGCATACGCAGTGTTTTTGCAAATAATTATCAAACGCTAGCTCCGTTTTATCCGGATGGTTTGTCGTCTCAAATTGCCATCAACAAAACACAGGCTTTTGTACCACAACCTTAGCAGCTACATTAGCCAGTAGCAAAGTATACGCACTACAATTAGCCTTGTAGTGCTGGTTTTTTTTTTTTTTTATAGCTCTGTTAGGTTAGCGTTAGCAACAATACCTCAATGCTGCATATTAAATCTGTAAGCTAGCCGCATATGTTGCGAGCTAGCTAAGCCTGAACCACTAGTTAGCATTTTAGCAGGCAGCTAATTTGCGTTTCTTGCATTAAAGACCTGCACAAAAGAATAGTTACAGCAGGCTAAAGGCACGGGGCAGCCAAGCAGCGTTTAGCTACAAAAAGAGAAGTGATTAGGTGCAGATGTCCCCCCCCCCCCCCCCCCCCCTTTCCCCGCGGGGGGGGGGGGGGGGG
>VUQS01004866.1:6864-18080 GCA_015108495.1 Heterochromis multidens
AAAAAAATATAAAAAGAAAAAAAAAAAAAAAAAGCACTTTCAATATCTATATATTTGTCTTTTTTTTTAATCACAGGCAGGTGAATGGAAGAAAACAGATTCATCCTGCGTAATAGTAATGATCTGTAATTCAATTCTATTCATTTATTTATGCAAACTTGTCTTTTTGCATGTTTGAACTGAACACTGTTTATGAAAGATGAACAAAGCTTTTAGGTCAGAAAAGTGAAGCCTTTTCAGAAGTGCCTTGAAGCTGCATTCTTTTTAATGACCAGCAGGGGGCGAATTCTCTGTTTGCAAATAGAAGCCCCGTTGTATAGACGTATATGAGGAAATAACCCTTCTTCTTTTTTGATTTATGACCTCAGCAAACACTTTACAGATGAGCTTATGGTTCCAATCGCTAGTTTCAAGTCTTACCGAATACAACATGATGTTCATTTTACAAAACATGGTCCTATTTAGAGTAAAATAAATAGGACAGCAGGGCTTGCTTTATGACGTGGCTGCCTTGTGATTGACAAGCAGCCACCGTACGAGCATCCAATGTCCTCAGTTTCTTAATCACATCCATCCCCTGTGTCTGGTTTCAAAAAGTAAGCTAAAACTTCAAAGTTGAGGCTTCAACAAGGGAGTCCAATCTTTTGACTGAACATATTAACTTCAAGTAACTAAAGATTTTTTAGTTAGATTATGTAATATGTATAAAATTGATAGCTACCTTGGTAATGTACATTTCTACATTAGATCGTGCTTTGTTTGGGCCAAAGTTATTCTGTATGAAAGTTATTCTGTATGAAAGGTACTACACAAGTGAAGCTTGATTGACATTTATCTGGAAGACTACACAGCACATTGTCTTATTGTCACATCTAATCCCTTGGCTACAATAACCTCTAGCAATGTGTTCCATAGCAACCCTCCCTGGTAACTGTAAAGGACAGCAAGGATGCTTAGATAAACACAATTGTCCAGGTGCTTGTGAACATGGAGTACACTATAGGCTCCAGTTTAACAGGACAGAAACTACAATAAATAAATGGATACAAGAGAAATAAGTTCTCCTGTGCTCACTTTGCACCTTCCTTTCCTTTGTTTTCCAACTTCTATCACCCAATGCCGTCTCTACCAAAATTTCTCACTCTTCTGCCTGGTTCTGCCTCCCCTCCCCTACCACTCATCCCTTTTTCCCTCTTTCCCCTCTTATCTAGGCTAATGCAGCAGCAGCAGCCATGCTAATTTTAACACCAAATCCTCAGCCAAAGCCCTATAGAAGCCTGCTCCCCTACTGCTGGGCTTTTCTCTCCATTTGTCATCTGGCCTCTGCTAAAGACACAATGTTTGTACTGTAGTTCAAAAAGGAGAAGGGGAGAGCAAGTGAAAGAGTGCAAAGAGCGATAGAGAGAGACCAGAGGAAAAGAAACAGAGGAAATGTGAGGCTGCCTGGGAGTCTTCTAACGTTAATTTCCCCTGGACTTTTCTTGGAGTGACAATAAAACCTTTAGTACCTCTAAAATTAGAATCAAAAACATGTGACTGGATTGTGGAGGAACAGGGGAAGGCAGGGGCTCAAAGGCAAGAGGGAGAGAAACCAAAGCTCAAACAGTAGACCCATGCATACATAAATCCATACTGTATGCACAGTACACTACAAACAGAAAGGAAGTAGATATCTAAAACAGACTTGGAGAGAAAACAGATGTAAATACATGTAAAATGTGCAAATGACACAAAATTTAAACCCAAATGGAGGTTCCATTATGCTATAATCAATTTTAAGCAGGACTATAGAGATTTCAGCTACATTTGTTGTTCTACAGCCTTATTTTGACAAATTTAGAGACACTGTAAAATCCATCCATCCATCCATCCATCCATCCATCCATCCATCCAATTCAGGGTCGTAGTGGGGCTGGAGGCTATCCCAGCTGTCATAGGGCAAGAGGTAAGGTACACTCTGGACAGGTCGCCAGTCTGTCACAGGGCTAACACAGAGAGACATACAACCATTCACACCAACGACCAATCTAGAATTGCCAGTTAACCTAACATGCATGTCTTTGGACTGTGGGAGAAAGCTGGAGTACCCAGCTAGCTGGTGGATTCAAACCAAGGACCTTCTTGCTGTGAGGTGACGGTGCTCACCACTGCACCACTGTGCGGCACTGAGCAGCAGTTCTCAGAGCAAAAATGCCTTCTTGAGGAGGAAAATAGCCAAACTGCTTTGAGCTGACAGGAAGGCAACAGTAATTCAAATAACCACTCATTACAATCAAGGTATGCATGATCAATAGTGGGTTAATGACCACCCCTTAAGGGACAACCCCCACGAGGTTTTAAATACCTGGGACTGTCCACCTTTTGGTTTTGGAACTGAAGAAGCCTCTTGGATGAGAGGTGAAACATCTTCAAGCAACTTAAAGAATTCCAGTCGCCTTCGTTTCAAGCTCTTAAGACTACCATGACCTGGATGACTGAGAACCTACACAGACAAGAAATCTCATTGTTTTGCAAGGGACAAGGTTGAAAGCCAATGCTGAAAGTCAAGGATCCTCAGGTCCTGCCTTAAAAGCTGAATGGGCTAAGGAACATCTAGAAATGCTGTCATCCTCTCTGAGCCTGAGCCAAAAGTGGGACTGAGGTGAAATGAAACTGGACAGGAAAAACTGTCCCATCATGTGCCCAATCAAAATATGAATTTCTTTCTGCAAAATTTAGGACACTGCATCCTCCAGACTAAAGATGAGAGGACCATTGGGCTCATTTTCAGTGCATAGTTCAAAAGCCAGTATTTGGTGGTCTTAAAACGCATAGCAGATGTAACTTGCACGTTTGTGAAGGCACCATTTATGTTAAACGATATTCAGGTTTTGGAACAACGTATGCAGTTGATGCTTATTTCAGCGAGTCAATGCCAAAATACAGTACATTCAGTACAAATTACAACAGCATAGCAGGTCTGCAGTCCAGACCTGCCACCCAGAGAACTTTTGGCACGTTATGAAATCAAAAAATACAACAAAAGAGGCCCCTGGACAATGGAAAAACTATTTCTTTGGAAATCCACAGTAACTGGTCTCCTCAGTTCCAAACCACTTGCTGATAAAAGACAAAGTGATGCAGAAAAAGAGGAAACATGCCCCATCCTGTTCTGGCATCAATTTGAAAAGTAACAAATATTTTTTAAAAATAAATAAAAATTCAAGGTTCATGCAACAATGTAAAAAAAGAAATAGTGCAAAAATGCAGAACATTTAAATATACACATGAAGATTTTAAAGATTTAAATATACACATGAAGATTTAAAAGATCTAAGTATACACATGAAGGTTTAAATACACACATGACGATTTAAATATACACGTGAAGAATAAAAGAAAAAGAAGAAAAAAAAGAAAAAAGAGAAGAAAAAAGAAAAAAGTGACAATGACAAGGTGTTTAGCAATGAAGTGTAGCCACTATTGTGCCTTCCCGATGGCGGTGGAGGCATGCTTGGACCAGGAAAGGTCGTCCGTGATGTGCACATCAAGGAATTTGAAGCTGTGGAATCTTTCCACAACCTTTCTGTTGATGTACACAGAATATGGGTCTGTTATTTTGGACTGTCTGAAATCCACCACAATTTCCTTGGTTTTGCTGCTCTTAAGAATGAGGTTGTTAGTGGTGCACCAGACTGTCAGGTTCTGCACTTCATCTCTGTATGCAGTCTCGTCGTTACCGGTGATCAGGTCAATGACTGTGGTATCATCCTCAAACTTGATGATGGTGTTTGTCATGTGGGAAGGTTGGCAGTCATTGGTGAAGAGGGCATACAGAAGAGGGCTCAGCACATATCCCTGTGGTACGCTGGTGTTCAGGGTGAGGGTGGAGGATGTGTATTTGCCCATCCTGACAGTCTGGGGGCGGTTTGTCAGGAAATCCAGAGTCCATCTGCAGATGGTCGGGCTCAGACCCAAGTTCTGGAGTTTGGACACCACTTTGCTGGGGACAACAGTATTAAAAGCAGAGTTGAAGTCCAGGAAGAGCATTCTGGCGTACCTGCCTGGTTTGTCAACCTGTAAAGTGGTATGGAGGGCAAGGCTGATGGAGTCCTCTGTCAACCTCTTAATGTGAGCCAGAATCAGTCTTTCAAAGCATTTTGCTATCACCAGGGTGAGTGCAACTGGACAATAGTCATTTAGGCTGCTTACAGTTCTTTGTTTTGGGATAGGCACAATGTTTGTAGCTTTGATGCATGTTGGTACAATCCCAGAGGTCACAGAGAGGTTAAAGATCTTAGTGAAAACCTCTGCCAGTTGGTCAGTACAGGTCTGCAGAACACGCCCCAGTACACCATCAGGTCCTGCAGCCTTCCTGGGTTTAATGTTGCACAGTGCCCTCCTAACGTCACTTCTGTCCAATGACAGTTCAGGCTGGACTGGTGGTGGATGGAAGTCGACCTCACTTGTGTCATTGCCTCTGTCGATGTGGGCAAACAACACGTTGAGGTCTTTGGCCAGCGAAGGAACTGCAGCATTGGGGATGGTGCTATTCAGCCATGTCTCGGTCAAAATCGTAACACAGCAGTTCTTGATATTTCGTTTCGATGTTATCCTTAGTCTGAGCTCATCCATCTTATTTGCAAGAGATCGGACGTTTGCAAGATGTGTGGTTGGAAGCCGTAGTTTGTATGGGTTAGCTTTTAACTTAGCTTGCAACCCAGCTCGCTTCCCCCTCTTTTGTTTCCGCTCTCTCTGCCGCCATCAGTGTTTCCTCTCTGGGATAGTAATCCAGTCCGATCCTGGAGGTTTGGCGATCTCCGTTGGTATTTGCCGGTGTTGCTTGTGCTTGAATCCAAGGTGGCTGCATTCGTTGCCAATTCTTAGGAAATCATGACGGCTATAAACATGAGCCTTAATGTTGCAAACTAACACTAATAAAAAGAGAAACAAACAAAATATCAGGAAGCACCAAACCGCTGCATCCATGTGCACTGCCATCGTATCTATTATGTTTCTCATTTTATCATTTGACTTGTTGACTTTGACCTACTTTAAATAAAACACAGGGTTTAGATGATTGGTAATGCACTGCATTCTGTTTTTATTTACATTTTATAGTACCCTAACTTTTAAAAACAACACTGTAAAAACCTGAAATCCATCTGTTTTCTGCCATTTATCCAGTCTAGGTTGCAGGGGCAGGGGCAATAGACAGCGGGTCCCAAAAGCCATTGTATTAAGTTGTGATGTTCAGCAAGTTTGAACATATTTCTTTGAAATGCGTCTCAGAGTTTTCTTCTGTTTCTAAGCTGCTGTTGTTCATAATAATATGATATTTGCACATCTGGTTAGTTTCTGGCCTCGGTATTATAAGTGTATTCGCGATTCAAAGCAGAGATTTTTGTTGAATTTGTTTTTATTTATTCTGTTCTTGTTCTACTGAACTAACACATTCAGTGCATATAAACTTATTAACTTATTTCATCATACAGCATATCGATTAATGGGTCTGTGTGTGGGTGGGGTTAGATCCAAATATTGCGGGAGCGGGCAGGAGTGACCGAGAGAAACAGCGAGAGCAGGCGGTAATGGTCAGAAATTCAGCGGGAGTGGGACTGCAAATTGCAGTTAAAAAATTGCAGTCTCACACTGTTACAGCAGACTGTTACAGCCACGATGTAGGCTGGAGCACCACTGCAGGTCCTTCATCCCAACAGCAGTCAGACTGTTCAATACCCACACAGGATAAGTACTGTTTAAAAATACATGTGTATGATTGTCACTCCCACTGCACTTTATGTACATATAAAAATAATAATAATAACAATAATAACCTTGTATTTTACTGTATATAGTAACCATCTGTACATAGTATAGTATTTTGGCTTTTTGTATACTATTTTTTCTTATTTATATATATATATTTTTTTCTTTTCTATTTTTCTTTTCTAATATGTCTTTAATTCACTTTTTCTTCCTGTCCCTTGTGCTGCTGTAACAAGTGAATTTCACCACTGTGGGATTAAATAAAGTCTATGTCTATGTCTATGTCTGACAATGCTGCTATTGCTATCAACAATAATAACGATGGGCAAAAAAGTTTACTATTTAATCTTAAAAAAGTAATTCAGGTCTTGTATTCACAACTTCATCCTGGCGGAGTAGGAACATCTCATTTCTTCTAGATCTCGATGTGATTAATTGAGTTCTCACAACAGTTTGTCATTGTCACTAAAAATGTTGTGTTTCTAAGCCAACAGCATGCTAGGATAAACTTCTTCTCTGCCAGCCACCCTGAACAGAAACCAGCATAATTATGAATGAATCTCATCCTCAGTCATTCTGGGAATTGAACCCGACCACTGTCTGGTCAAAAATCACTCTAGTCTAGAGTATAAAGATTCAACATGCTAGACACCCACCTTTGCAGATGAGGCCCTCCTTGGTAATGGCCTGCTTGCATATATCACAACTCTTGGCCTTCTTGAATGGCTTCAACTTGAAGGTGTGCGTGTGGACGCCCTCCAGCTCGTCAGGCTGCGGGAAGAAGAGAATGCGAGATCAGGAATTGATGCCAGCAGATCCAAAGCCAATGATAACACATTTTGGCATTGATACATTTGTCGGTGGCTGCACCTGAGAGTTTGATCTCAACTTTTAATGGTTTTTGGTTTCAGTTGATCTGTTTGCGCTGTCTTTGTTATACTGAATAGGGAATTAATGTCCGAAACAGTGATGCAATTTACACAAAAAAAGATATTTTTCTACCTTAAAGGCCACAAGGACTGTTGCATGAAAATACATGCATTCAAACTGACACACACACACACACACACACACACACAGAGGCACAGCCCGCCCAACAGCATAGGATGTTTTCACTTTGAAGTTCTCTAATTAAATGACTAATTAATGATGGAGAGAAAAAAAGGCCTTACAGCAGCCAACAACCTAAAAAACTCTAGGAATGATGCTCTCCTGTGTGTGTCCGTGCATGTGTGTGTGCAGTATTGTTTGCATGTGTGTGTTCGGAGCTTCATTTCAGAGCAGCCTGAGGACACAGCAGCTCTAGAAACTGCACCCAAACCTATGCAAAGCAGTGAAGAAGACCTAAAATCAAAAATATTGAAATACACATGCTGATGATGAAGAAGAAGGTGGGGTTGCAGCTGCTGTGAGCATGTTGCTTATGACCAGGATAACAACTTGGAGGATCCCGAAAGACCCTTGCAAAATTAATTCCATGACTTGTGTAATTTATTACTGACATGCAATGACATCTCGAACACTGTGTTAAAATGTGGGTTTCTCTCGAAACAGCTGCACATTACTCAGAGTCGATCTGATTAGTCTGACCTGCAGCTTGGAAAATGCAGTCAATGCACGAGTTTTTCCTTTGAAGGAAACTCTAAAGCAGCTAAACCAGAAAATGAATGCTTTAAAATGTGCTAAGCATGGAAGAGATTTAAGTTCTGATGGTTTAGGTTTCTGAATGTCTTAGGCCTGCATTTTCTTTTTGACATGCTTATGTGGTTTGATCTGCTTTTATTTCATCATACGAGGGTCTGTGGGTTACTTTGATACAGTTTCCCCAATCCGTAGAGCCAAAAAGACAACAAGCAAATCCCAGATATCTTCTGTTGTCATTTCATCATCTGACATCGTCACTCAAAGTCACACTTAAAAGCAAACGCCCTCCTAGAGCTCCCTCTTTTCCTCTCCTCTGTCCTGAGCTCACTTTTCCTAACAGCCTCCTCTGTGAGTCATAATAATGATGCCATTTCCTTTGTGTATTTGTGCAGCTGGCCCAGTCTGGGTTGGGCTCGACTGGACTGTAAATCTGAGTGTTCCTTTTTTAAAACAGTATTTTATAGACACCTCCTTCCAGCTATCACCTTGAAAGGATGCCTGAATAAGTCCTTCCAGGAAGAATTAAGATGAATTCAAACAGACCCATGATATGAATCATTGTGGGGGCTTTCAATACTGCTGTATTCTTGCAATATTCATTTTTGAGCACAGGGGAAATCAAGCTTTCTTAAGGTGACTTGTCTACACCTGCAAACATAGTTTTTCAACAGATATGGGCTTATCAAGCTAAACAAATTTCAATTAACTAATTATCTTATTCAACATAAGCAACATCGCTGTCACATCATATTGAGCAAGTTGCTCACTGTTAATAACAAGGGAAACATGAGCAAACTGCTGCAAAGTTCCTATAGAGAATTGATCAGTTTTAAGTTTTCCTGCTTTCTGGAACATTCCTTAAGTAGCTAAACAAGACGACATATCTACTTGCACCAGTTTGTCTTGGTGTTTAAAGGCAAGTCTGTGATTCTGTAGTAGCATGCAGTAATTCATTTAGCTTGCAGAGCGCCAATGATTAGGAGCTGCATGGAGGAGGGGAGGTTCTACTGGAAAAGAGTAGCTCAGAGTAGCTCATTTAAAATGCACAGGAAATGTGTGTGAGCTTGTTCAAGTTTTGGATTTTTAACTCAGTTCAGTGTCTGAATTGTGAACTATCATCGTGAAATTTTTCACTATCATATGTGTGAACTTACACGGTGAATAATTACCAACATTATTCTGCCTAAAAACACTCCAACTACACTAAAAAATTTTGTTAATACTTATCCCAAAATGCAAGATGTTGGGATAATGGAAGATTCTGTCATTTTTAACTAAAAATATCACCAAAAATATCCATTCAGTACAGTTCTGAATTGAGTGCTGATCTCTAGCAAAGTGCTTTAAATTCACTCATTTGCGCTCAACCAACCTCGGCCTAACTAATGTGAAC
Source organism: Heterochromis multidens (assembly GCA_015108495.1). Taxonomy (NCBI): domain Eukaryota; kingdom Metazoa; phylum Chordata; class Actinopteri; order Cichliformes; family Cichlidae; genus Heterochromis; species Heterochromis multidens. The sequence continues at coordinate 15,650 of VUQS01004866.1, forward strand.
AATTAACATCTTGCTTAAAAACACTAGACGATAGATAGCCCATACTACCAGCTAAGCCATAACCTTCTACCATGAGTACTGTTTGAAACACAGTATATTAGGTAAAAGCAGAGTTTGTACAATTCTAACGAGCTTAAAAGTCAACACTTGGTATGACCACCTTTATTTTTCAGCGCAGCCTGAACTCTCTTAGGCAGCTTTCTTGTCATTTTTTTAAGTAGTCTTCAGGAATAGTTTTTCCAGGCTTCTTGAAGGACATTTAAAGCTGTTCTTTGGATGTTGGCTGCCTTTTGTTCTGTTCTCTGTCAAGATGATCCCACACTGCTTCAATAACGCTGAAGCCCAGGTTCTGGGGAGGCCAATCCATGACTGATCATTCATTGATTTTTCATAGATTTTGTGACAGGCTGCTAGTAACAAAGTGCCTAAAGATGCAATTGAAAATTGGTTGTTTTCTAAGATGTCTATATAGACACGACATTGGTCCATCCCTTAAGTTAGATGCCTTTTTATGCTTGAATGATTCATAGGTCAGAGTTAAGTGGCTTAACAAACAAACAATGGTCAGGTACAAGGACCGGACTGAAAATGAGTGAAAAAGCAGCCAATGTCCAAAGAAATACTTTGAAAGACCTTCAGAAAGCCTGGAGAACTATTGCTCAAGAGCACTTTTAAAGAAGTACAAGAAAGCCTGGCTCCTTGGAAGGAAAATATAGAAACGAGTGGTGGTTCAAGACTTTTGCACAGTATTGTACCTCACTGCTTCTTCTACTACCATTACTAATTTTAATCACTTCAACTACAACTAGACCTACTACGTCTTCAAAGGACTCGAGGTATGATGAGGTTCAATGATGAAAGCTACACTAAGTCGTGTAATCCTTTGCTTCATCATCTTTGAGCTCATTTTCTTGTTGCTTTCCAAAGCTCCCTGGCCTTTTTTTCTCCTCCATGTGCTGCAGTCAATTTGGCTCAAAGCTTTTTTCAAAAGTGTATTTCTCAGCGTTTTTGCTCCCATATCTCCCTAAATCTTAATGGCTTTTGTCACACTGTGACACTCTCGCTATAAGCTCCAAAGAGAAATCCTGGCTGACCTTGGCTGGTCAGCATCACACAGCATATTAGAACAGGTAACTTCAAACAAACGATATGCTACATGCATGGTGATAATTCCTGTAAAAAAATGAATTATGAACCACTCTAACATCTATCTCATGAATGACTTGGTTTCTTCCATATGTTTGTTAAGGTGCTCAACAGCAGCAGCTCAGGTTGAAACACTGTAGACATTTCATCCACACTGATTACTGAAGAAGTGGTTAAATTGACAGATTATAAAGTACTGTGCAAGCTGAAAACAATGATACAGAAAATAATCAGAAAACATGAAAGTATTACTTTGTAGTAGTCTGATAAGTATCCAACACTGTTTGCATTGGCTTTAAGCCTAAATATGAAATAGTTGGTGCATCCCGTACTTTGTAAAACAGTTCACTAGCTCCTGTTACTACTACTACTACTACTACTACTACTACAACTAGCTACTGCAGAAAATGACCCTGATTTAATTTTGTATTTCTGGGGATGAAAAATGACACCATCGTGGAAGCACTAAAAGCTGCAGTTTCTTGAATAGCCACTTGAGGCTCGCTCCAAAAGTCAATCTCCATAGACTCCCATGTTAAAATGTCCAACTTTACAGCGGAAATAATCATTTTTACAGCCTGATGCAAAGTAAAATATTTCAGATCTTTTTTGGTTTTAATTTTGATGATTATGGCATAAAAAAATCAGAAGCCCAGCATCTCAAAGTGTGCATGAGTATATGGTCATTTCTATCTCCAAAATAAAAAAACAACAACAACAAACAACAAAACAGCAGTGGCCAAGGTGCTGACCAATGGGTGATGTCATGTGGCCAGCTTTTAAATACAGCATTTGTTTTACAGCCAATATTATTTGAACACATTTCTGATGTCAGATATGTCTCTTTTTAATCTGGTTTTAATACTAATGGTAATCACTGCCTTTGCTATGTGATTTTGGACAAAAGAAAAGAAAAATTAGACTACATTTTTTTTTTCAAATACTGGGATATCACTAATTTTAAACTACCATTCATAATAAACATCTGAGTAAACAGCTGATTAAGACCGACATTTTTTTTGCAGTGTGGGCCTCACTGAGTTTATAAATAGCCTTTAAATCTCCGCAGTCTCAATGTTAAAGATGACCTGGCAGAAAGCCAGCGGCTAAACCAATCAGATGCAACCAGCTGTGTCACAGTCAGGTGCCATGGTTACCTGGCTGCCACGGCAACTGGGGTCAACATGTCCTGTCAAACAGTGATGGATGAGTTGGGGGAGAGAAAACATACAGCCACAAGTTTGCACACACACACACACACACACAGTTTTCATACAAAGAAGTA
>VUQS01004867.1:19055-35656 GCA_015108495.1 Heterochromis multidens
TTTGAAGATTAGGCTTAAAACTTTCCTTTTTGATAAAGCTTATAGTTAGGGCTGGATTCGGGCTCACCTGATCCAACCCTAACTGTAAGCTTTATCAAAAAGGAAAGTTTTAAGCCTAATCTTAAAAGTAGAGAGGGTGTCTGTCTCTCAAATCCAAACTGGGAACTGGTTCCACAGAAGAGGGGCCTGAAAGCTGAAGGCTCTGCCTCCCATTCTACTTTTAAATATTTTTGGAACCACAAGTAAGCCGCCAGTCTGAGAGCGAAGTGGTCTATTGGGGTCATATGGTACTATGAGGTCTTTAAGATAAGATGGGGCCAGATTATTCAAGACCTTGTATGTAATGATAACCCTGCTTTCTTCAGCAGGAAGCCTTGCTTTTATTTTAAGTGAAAGTGACAAAAAGTGGAGGTTTGCAACCAACCAATTATTTTCTTCAGGAAAATTATATATATATATATATCCTTACTGCCCCTGATCGATAGAGCTTTTTTATGGCTCTTGTTTCTCGCAGGTGAGTGAAACAGAAATTAATGGCCAGTTTGAGTCTGTGTGCGAGTCCGTGTTCAGCGAGGTGGAATCCCAGGCTATGGATGCTTTGGACCTGCCTGGCTGCTTCAGAACCCGGAGCCACAGCTACCTGCGAGCCATCCAGGCTGGCTACTCCCAGGATGATGACTGCATTCCCCCCATGGCCTCCACCGTCACCTCCACCATCAGGTCCACCACAGGTAAGCATGATTAAACATAAAATTATTCATTTGCGCAACATATTAATGGACATTGTGGATGTTGGTAATTTTTTTGTTTAAGTACTGACAAAATGACACTAACATTTTATTTTGACACTGATGTGTGATTATGGATATATAAAAAAAACAGCTGGTGCAAACTCATGCTGTCAAACAGATTTGGAATATTTGCATGAATCATTCTTGTATGCTTTCATTTTTTATTGAGGTATGATTATTGTAGTTACCAGTTGTGAGCTGTGCCAGTTCATCCTACTGTATTTTGGATACAGTGCTTCATCTGCTCATCCACTGGATGCATCAAAGAGTAAAGCTATGAACCCTATTGAAAATCACAAATGGAAATTATCTGAAATAAAAATCAGGTCAGAATAAGGATACCTGCTGCTTTTGCCACTACATTTTGAAAATCTTTGTTTCTTTGTTGTGCCACATGGTGACAATGAGCAGACAGCTTTATCGTCTCACTGGAATTACCATATGAACGCTTTTACTTGTGAACCAAGTTCACATGGTACTGCAAACAGATAAATTAAATTTTTTTCACTCATAGATTGTTTAAGTCACACAAATTATTATGTCTCATTAAAGCTCATGTTTACACACAACAAGATGATATTACAGAGCTGCAGACAGTTGTGGCTACACTCGGATAATTCATAATGTAAAGCTGACTTCAGTGGTAACTGAACTGTCACACTAGTTAGTCATATGTATCACATATGCAAATTACTCAGCTGAAACATGCAATTATTTCTGATACTGAGCATTCATTATAAATTGTAAGCTGTTGTTGGTTTCAACAATTCCCATGATTGCTGGATTCACAGAGGAAAGGATGCGTCCTTATACAGATGAAGAATGTGGGAAGAAAAGAAGAAAAACTGCTCGGACAAGAAGTCTGAGTGGATTCCACCTCCTCCCACAGTAGATTCATGAACTAACAGTTGGAGTATAATAGGGAGAGTTAGAGGTGTGGACATCTGGAGATGTGCTTCTGATCAATTCTTCATACCTATAAATGTTTGCTTACACTGCTTTCTCAGTAAACTCAAATATCTTTGCATTCTTAGGAGTTTGGTGCAATGCATTTTGCCTCTATTTTGGACATGGGGTAACTCGATTTAGTCAGTCAAACTGGACTTCACATTTTCAATAGGGTTCATACTGTACTTCCTGATTGATAAGAAAAGGTTTGGAATCTTTGCTCATCTTTGCCTCTTTTCACTGCACAAAGTTCACATGTCCTTACTTCAAATGGAAGCAGAAGAGCATGCAAGGATTGTTCTCACACCTCACTGATTAGAAATATTGTCCATTCTCTGTGATGTGTTCTGAGAGCCTGGAGTTTCAGCTTTGTGCATTGAAAAGATGTGAAGAATGCATGCTAGAAATTAAGGATGAGAAGGCAGTGTAAACCATTAACAGAAATGAGTCAAAATGGGAGTGCTGTCTCAGTGTTAGACTTGTTTTCAAAAATGATTTTTCCAGAATGCTATGCTAATATAAAAATATTGCTAATATATATCTATGGGAGTCAGATGAGCAAATTGGTAGATTAATCATAAGGTTAGCACTTAACTGCTGTACATTTCAGCTGTTATCTTATTTTGACTCATGGCATTCAGTGCATGACTTGATGTTACTGCTTTGTCGCAATAAAAAGCACATTCTCTCCAGCTGCTCACACCTATGGCCATATTACAGATACATATTTACATTTGTCTTCCAGACAGAAATTATGTGCAGGAAGACTCTTGTTTACCTGACCAGGCCAGAATACATGAGGATTTGGCAGACACAGCCCCTCTGACTCATGATGATCTAGGCTGCCCCATCAGAAGAGACAGGCTTTACCACCAAGATAACACGGGGGCTACAGCCAAACCATTGTCTGGACCACCTGTTTCTCCAAGCCTCTTCAGATCCCCTGGAGCTAGTGCTCCAGAACGACCCTCACCAAAAGCCATCCAGGCCAGTATCAAAGAGTCGGCTACTTTGGCTGCAGCTATCAGCATGCAGTGGAAGGAAGAGGTCTCGGCCATGCGTCGAGAGTTAGCTGAACTCAGGAGGGACCTCTGTAAAGAACTCCGTGCTTTCAACAGTAATTTCAACACTTTCACGCAGCATTATAACACATGGTCTCCCCAAGGAGGCAACATGGCAGCTGGAGCTGGGGCAGGTTTGGATGCAGGGGCTGGACCTAGTACAGGGACAGGAACAAGGGCATGGGCAGGGGCAGGGGCAGCGATGGGGCTAGGGGCAGGGGCAGCGGTGGGGCTAGGGGCAGGACAATTTGGAACCTCTACAGCAGATAGAGGCACTGGGGGAGCTAGAGAGAAAAAGCCCCAGGTATCCAAAGTATCAGTAGGGACCCAGGCCCGTAGCAAAGTCTTGGTCAGGCAAAGTACTGCAGATGCAGCTGTTAATTGTCCAGAAGAAAAGGAAGAAAAGAAAGGGGCCCGCCGAGGTCTGCCAAAACAACTCTCAATGGACCCAAGCATTCTTGCCTCTCCACAGTCAATGTATGTGGAAAGTGCCATACCACTTTCTTTGGATCCAATACTTCCTGGCTCTGTTCGAGCAGTCAGACCAGAGCCACTTGACATGACTGCTGTAGCCACCAAAGCTGAACCAGAACAAGCACCAGAGCTTGCAGATGACAGTGCAGTTGCAAGTTCCTCTGACATGGCCACTAATGAGCCTACACTCGCCACTCAAGGTACAGTACTTTCATCAGAAACAGCTCCTGAGACTCCTCAGGGTTCATCAACAGCAGAACAAGAAATGATAATTACTCCACAACAAACAAATGTAGGTCCAGGTAATAATTCCCTACCACAGCCTGAGCAATCTTTCACCGATAACACAAACCCCCCAGACTCCGAGCAAACTCAAAAGGATAAGATACAGCTGCCATATCCAGTCCCCGTAGTTACTGTGTCTCCACCAGAGGAACAGGATTATGACATCATGTCAGATTCAGAGTCTCCAGATGTTGTCACTGTGGACAAACCAGATCCAGTCTCTCAAGACCCTACTACTGTGTCTTTAACATATTCAGGATTGGAAAATACAGATTCCTTAGACCCAACACGAGAGGATTCTAAACCATCAAACTTGCCCATAGTATCTTCATCTAATACCATTAATCAAGGCTCACCCTCAGTCTGTGATGCACCAACTCTGGAGCTTGATTCTGTTACACCATCTAATTTAGAGAGTGACATAAAATGTCCATCTATTGTCGTGTCAGAGTATGTTGACACAGACTCTCCTGCAAGTTCACCTGGCAGCATCACAAATCCAGATCCTATTATCACCTTTCCCGATTATCCTTCTGACCTCGCCCCTGAGGAAAAAACATCAGTCTCAACTTTTGCTTCCAGCTCTGTAGAAACTCAACCAAACCCTGAATCAGAGTCTCAAGACTCAGATTGGCCACCTCTCCCAGAACCACTGGATGCCACCACTATATATCATGCTGATTTGGTCCATTTTGACTTAGTCATGCTGACTTCCCTAGATCAAGATGATCTTGACTCAGTGTTTATGGATCCTGAACCAGAGCCTTTTGACATAAGTGTTGACTCTACATCTAATGTAGAGGATTTAGACCCACCCATATACCAATCAGATAGTCCAAGTTCACCTCTACCACCTGTTGACCCTGCTGCAATGTGCCCCTTGAATCCTTCAGAATCAACAGAGTTTGCCTGCTTGGACCCAGCTATGGAGTATCATTTAGCTCACACGTCTCAGGATGTAGCCTCGGAATTACATGAGGTCCTACCACAGGTTACTGTCACAATATCCCCTCCTAGTTCAGTATCTCCTGATACATCTGGACCTACAAGTCCAGAGCCTCTTCTACCTGGTGCAGATCCATCAGCCCCAGATCTCCAAGAGATAACCTCAGAGAATATGTCATTCGTGGAGTCAGATGATACTACAGCAGAGACACTGGAGTGTGTGGCTGGATCCCACAAGACTGTGGGACTTGTGGAAGAGGATATCCCAGGTAGTTCCGAAGCATCTTCATCCGAGCAGGCCTTTTTGTGGTACAGGTGGCAAAAAAGGGGCCAGAGGCGAGACTCAGTGCGCAGGAGTGCTAGTGTAGAACTATGGAGCGGCAGATACGAGTACAACAGTGCAGAAATCACTTATGTGTCTCTCACTCTGTGAGCTCATACCTCTTCTCAGCAGACAAAATGTAGCTCAAAGTATATTTATAGCGTATGGTTTGTAGCTGCCAGTGCACTTACAGCAATGTGCAGATCAAAATGTCATGTGATCATTGGCATTCAAGCAAGAACTTCCTTCTACATATTCCATGGAGAAAGACTGCATTAGTAGCAGCAAAACTGTATTTCATGGCTAACAACATACTGCAAGAATGTAATAAACCTTCTGTAGTGATAAATGTACTGAACACTAATACTTCAAAAGCATTTACTGAAAGCAGTATGAACTTCTCTGAAGCAGCTTTCACCACTAATGTGAATTATCTCCCAGGACAGCGCTCCTCATTTCAGTATACTGGTTTAAATCATTGGATGTTACTACATAACAAACGTTATACACATTTATTTTAAGAGACTCTTTTAAGAGCTCACTAACAGACTAAGAAAAGTCCAGTGTGTACAAGGTCACAACAATCTTTGCAATGATAATGGGAACTTTCCTTTTTCTGATCTATTTTGAGCTCTCTGTGTATTGTCACTCTAAAGTGGAGTGAAGTAAATATTGGCAGTTATCATATAACTATATAAAGACATACTGTTTACTATGTGAGCTGTTGGATGGATGCATTTAAAGAAAAAGGACACGAGGCTGTGAAATGATGTTTGCACAATGTTAAATGGAGCCGGAATCCTGTACTGTTACAGTTGTATGCAAAAGTTTGAGCAAAGTGTTTATTCAGTTGATATTTTAAGAAGTGCATACAACCCCTGCAGCACACAGGTGTTTGAAAAATTTACATTCAATTATTTTTTTCAGTGGCTTAAAAATAATAAAAATAGCAAATGTGCCACATGCAAAGGTTTGCAGCCACTTTCCACTCTAACATCACTGACTTCTTAGCCCTTTGGATTCATTATTACCTGCAACCCAAGTCAAGAATTATCATAAGGTGAAATAGGGTGTTTGCACTGGGGTGCACAGACTTTTGCATACCGCTGTATTTTGTTGGAAAATAACTGCATTCACAGTCACTCTCAACTAAACTTGCAAACCAGTACAGTCGCAGTATGTAGCCTCTGAGACGCAACCTCATGTTACTTGCATACACATAGTTTGCTATCAAACATATAGCACATACATGAACACATTTGCTGGACTGTAAGTATAGATGAATTTATCTGAGACACTCTAAATTATTACATTTGTCTGACATTGGAATAACAGGCTTTGTTCAGAGGTGATGATGTATTTTTTACTGTAAGATATTATCCTTAATGCTCAGGAATCAAAGATTGAGAATGTATTGCCACTGGGATTTAAGTGTGATGACATGCTGAATTGTATTCCTTCCTGAAAAGAGATATGTGTCATGTCATTGTGCTATATTTCCATATGTGTCATACTGAATGATGAAAATAATGTAGTAATGGTGCATGACAGATGGCCTCAATATTTTTGTGTATTTCATATACAGTGCCTCACTGTAAGTACTTGGTTCTATTCATAGTTTCATTTTGATATTCAGTGCAATGAAAGGAGCCTACATACCACTGAAGACGCAGAATTCTGTTACCAGCAATGAGCAGCCAGGAAGCCAGGCAAAATCACAAGATATATCTGTGCTCTCTGTCCAATTAATGGGCTCTATGTGGAATCGCCCACTGAAGTATGCGCTCTGATAAAGTGCACTGGAACAAAAAGAATCTTTCAGCAGAACATCAGTGAGCTGCCAGAAAAGGATTTTCGTCAGTTGTTTTGAATTGAATGTGCGCACAGCACTTTATTAAAGTTTGCTAAATTAGATGAATGTGAGAGGTTTTTAAAGGAGTGGGAAGTTAATTAGGTTCTACTGTTGAATTCATTTTGCCTATTTTACCGACATAAAGTGCACCACTTTTTTTCACTCTGGGTCTCTTCCTTTACCTTTGCAAAAATCTTTTACTGGAAGTAGCTCACAATTTATTGTGCACTGTAGTGGTAATATTTTTATTTGTAGCATATAATCCAAAAATAAACTGCTTTAGCATTCAGTCATGCAATGGCACATACAGCCAGGCTGTCTGCTACAAACTTTGGAACAGAGAGAATAATGCAGTTTAGTTCAATTAAATGTAGAAAGAAACACACTGGCTGACCTGTGTGTCATAACACTGGATTTACTGTTATATTATTTAAAAACCAAAAAAGCCAGTGGCCTCAAGGGATCTGCCCTACCTTAATTTACATAATGGCTTAGACTGCTTCCTGCTTTAGTCTCATTTCATTTTTTTCAAATTTCATAAAGATTAAGGTTAGTTTAATTGGATGGAAGCACTGAAACACTTTCTGATACTGAGTTAAACAGTTACAAATATCATTATTTTTCACTTTTCATCAGGCACTTTACATTAAATGGGATGGTCATAACCTCAATTTCTTTAAGTATTATTTTTTTATGATTTAAAATGAAGTCTGACAAACTGTAGAGGTCATAGTGTCATCCTAAATAAATGACAAATAATCATTGTTGTTATGTGGATCCACTCATGATCTGTGTCCTTAATAAAGTCTGAATATAACTGATTGAGAAAACATCAGAAAATGGATGAGTTGATGTTCAGAGTTGCACCTGAGTTCAGAAGTATTGTAAAAAAAAATATGCTTACTGGATGGTGTTAACAGAAATAATAAGGCACTTTTACACTATTAAAATGATCATACTCAGTCACAACACTCATCATACTGCACATCTAATACCCACTGATTTATTTTTAAAATGACTGCAACAACAGCTCCGTACATATCACCACTAAATCATAAAGTACAAAACTCCCACTGTTTGAGATGATCGTTATATCCTGCAGTTTCTTCCTGGATCCAATCAAAGTATGGTTTTTGTAATGTTAATATATTATACTGTGTGTCTGGGCAAATATGCCCACTCTTCTGAATATCCCACCGCTCCCTTGTTTTCAGGGATCCAGTTCTGCCTCCCCTCCACCTGCAGCATTGATTGGACTCCCCAACAAACCCCAGGTAAACGGTCTACCTGAGGCATTCTCTGTTGCTCTATTTCAAAGTGACATATTGTTTTAATGAAACATGAGGTGTCCTGCAGCACCCTGTTAAGAAAATGGACATAAAGTAGAGAGAGAAAGTCCTCTAAAAATATATATAGTTTATGTTGTTGAGTATAATATTGAAGCTCTGCAGTAAGTCACAAGTTCATGGCCAAAGAAAGCAATTGCAAACTTCATAAGGCAAACTCCATAAAAGGCTATACCTATAGCTATCTATATATATATATGTTATGGTAAGCCTAACATAAAGCCAAATGCACACACATAAACCGGATGCAAACAAAAAGCAAGCTTTATTAAAGTAAACTAATTTCAGGGGGAAAAAGCAATTAAACTACAAGAAGGTAAATGAACAATCCAAATAAATCCATGGGAAAACTAACCACAAAGACAGGAACTGTCAGGATCTGCACTGGTGAACTGGAAAACTGACTGGAAATTCATGTAGGGTTAGTTTCATCTAGAGCTAAGCCTAGCAAAAAGCAGACTATTAAACTAGACGATCTAGACATATGTGATAAGCCTCAACATTGTCTGTAGCCTTACTTTCTAGTGGAAGATGTCTCAAGAAAGGAGTCTCATGAGAATCAGTGAAGTTGGGAACAGCTTGGATAGCTGGTCCAAGGTTTGTTCTAGCTGAAATAGAGGCTTATGGCTAGCAGGCTGGTGGCTGTTGGGCTGGCTGTTGTCAGAATCAGAATCAGAATACTTTATTAATCCCAGAGGAAATTATGTGGTCACAGTTGCTCCAGGACAGTAAGAACAGTCATTAATAAGTTTAAATACCAATATTAAATAATACAATATATTACAAAATTACAAGATATTACAAATGGCTCTAATAATACAAATGACTCTAATAAAAAAATATCCCAATATAGTACACAAAATAGCAGTATGAGAGAGAGTGGCTGGAAGAGATGCTAGCCTAGCCTATTTACTTGATGTGGTTGGGGGTTAGCAGACCAGCTCCAAGCTGGTGGGGGGTTATCAGTTTTGACCTTCAAGGTGCCGCAAAGCAGTTAAGCCACAACTGGGAGAAGGATTTAACATATGTTGTAGTCTGTTTCAGCCTTTAATTTACTGTGGAACTCCTGATCAAATTACTCGACTAGAAACACTGAGTAGAGGACATAGTTCCATCCCTACACCTTCACTACACCCCTATTTAAAGCCAACCTGCATATTTTTGATTGAGAAAAACTGTAGTCTTGACGGATTTAATTGCTGAGAGTGCTTTCTCTGCTGTTGCTTGACATATTTATGAGTGAACCATGAAACCTGCTTTCCGACATCCTGCCAACCTAAAGCCTGCAACATCACACAAACACAGTGAAACATGGACACAGTGACCTCTCAAACCTCTGTTGTTTGCTTTCATTGAGTATTTTTGTGATCTATCTAGTTAACAAAAAGCCAATTTGTTGAATGATGTGTGAGGCTAAGAACACAGTGACATGAATTTAACTGTTGGCATGCAGATGCTTTTCTTCTGGAAGCTGAAGCAGAGGGATGTCATCATTTCTGACTGCAGAAGCCATTAAATACAAACATGTGGGTGTGAATTTCGTAAAGTATAGAACAGCATCTGATCCTCAGATCAAGTGGAACTGGTCATACAATGACTCTTTGCTGCCACAGATGTGATTTATTTGTGGCAAACAGTGGGAGGGGGGTGTTCTCAATGAGCCGTTTCACTATTCAGGACACTTTTAAACTTTAACAAACCCTCAAGGTGTGGTTGAGTAAGTCTGAGTAATGACTCACCCAGTCTACTTTTTGTTATCTGTAGTGAGCTATTTTTATATTAATTTCTTTAATGTTTCTGTCTGCAGCGCTTGTGATAGTGCCAATAATGGAATCCACCATCCATCTTCCTCTCCCTCCCTCCCTTCAGATCATTTACATATCCTTAAAAGCCTGCTGCAAAACAAACTGCTGCATTTCCTTTGCAGTTATAAATCCAATTGGGGAGAAAGACTCTTAACAACGTGTCACTCAACTCTCTTCCAAACCCCACGCCCATGTTAGCATACAAGCCAGCCCTGATAGATAGAGAGGTCCTAACAGAGATGGAGTGGTTGACTCACTGCCTTTGTGTCTCACGTTAATCAACCTGGCTGGCAGGGCTGTAGTTGTGTGTGTGTTGTGTGTGTATGCATTTGAGGGAGAGAGAGAGAAAACAAAATGGTTTTTACTTTGAAGAAATTTAGCTCCCTCTGAAGATACCGTTATCGATTCCTTTTTTTAAATGAATGCTTTGCACTGAAATGTATGTGGACACTTTATCTGCTTTCTGTGATGGACATGTTCAGCATATTTATACCCAAACAAATATTGTATGTTTTCATACTCATGAATGCTGGAGTACTACATCCTCCCAGGTTTTCCACATGTTTATGTTATAGTTTATTTTTCAATGCACCATGCACATTCCAATTAATAAATGCACACACCATTTAAGCACAATATTAGGCACAGGTTCACAACCATTTTAGTTATGCCCTATTTGAAAGATGAAAAATATCTCATTTTGTGTTCTCACCAGTAGGAATAACATTGTTTCCCAAACCTTTCTGTTATGAGATTGGGGTTTCTTTGTGGGGAGTGACCAAGTCAGCACCTAAATGCCAAATATAAAAAGCTGTCCATACCAGACTCTGTCCCACTATATTGATGATAAATGTGAGCTTACATTAAGCCTTGATTTCAGATCTAACTGACATTTGTTTGATTAACATCTTTCCTGTGGGCTTGTTTAGCTGATGTCCCTTCACGAATACTACCTTATGATTGCTTCAGCACTCAAATGTTTCACTTTTCTCTCCCTAGTCATGTGCGCTGTCTTTACAGATCCATTGATGCAAAATAAAATAAAAGCCCTTAATAATAATAATTCAATTAATTAAACTACATACAACAACATAATGAACACACAATTAGCCTGGGGTTTTGAGGACTCTTTGGGTTTGATGCCTCTGCATGGGGTATTTGCCTGCCTTTCCTGAATGATGGTCCTGCTTCAATTGACTATCTTGCTGCTTTGCTCTTGTTAACATCATGGTTGTTCTCTTAAACAACCATGATGTTAAAAAATGTGTCTATTGGAATTGGTACATTTCCTTTGTAAACCACCCACCTCTCATGTTACCATTCCTAAAGCATCAGAAACTGCTCTTTTGTCAAAGCACAAGGTGTCCTTTGGTTTCAGTGCTGTGATGCAGCTGGTTTCACTCACAACTCATCACATATAGATCCTTGTAAATTACCCTATAGTCAAATGAAATTTGTCCACTTAAAGAGATAATATTCCCTAACCTGATCAACTATTTGTTGATCTCTAAAACTATAATTAAAGTCAAATTAAAGTCAAATTAAAGCGAAATTAGAAAGCTAATCAGTGAGTGAAAACAAATCCAAACAAAGAAAAAGAAAACACAAAGCTCGTAGACTTACCTCTAAATGCAGACTTTGCTGGTCTTTCAGGCCACTAGGCATCACTTGCACAGGCCTAGAGAATGGTTGGCAACCCCCTGGCAACCTCCAATCACTAGCAGCCTCTTGCAACCACTCACCAACTGGTTGGGGAATACACATTTTTCCCTAGGGACCGGGGATTGCCAGGTGGTCACCAATTGGTCTCTAGGCCTGTGTGACTGGTGCCTTATTTCTCATATTCAAGACTGCTTTAGCCAGTGGATCAAGGTGCAGACTCCAAAGGAAAGCTGTGTCTTATTTCTTCTACAATGCCATGCAGAAAAGAACAGCAGTATTTGATGCCTTGTGATGAGAACATGATTTACACACTCTGCCTTTTTTCATATGTTAGAATATTTATACAGCAGTGGATCATTGCATTAATGTTATAGTGCTTTTGCACAGCACATGACAGTGTTAAATACTTTGTTTGAAATGAGTGAACGAGTGTGTGTGTTCTGGTGTTCACTTCATCTAAATGCTGAGTAATACTGCCACTGACAAGATGGGAGCAAGAATTATGACTCCCCTTTGCACGACTGGCTGGCTAATAATGGCTCTATTTTGGTCCTCCTGCTGAATCATGCCCCTTGAATGGGTCATCTCTTTCCTCCCTTGATCTCTCCGCACTCCCTGATTTATCCTTGCTCGCTGTCATGCACACACACACATACACACACACACATACACAAAACCCTCTCTTTCATCCTCTCTTTATATCTGCAAGCATTCACTCTCCCTTCTTTTTTCTCTCTTACCTCTACATTTTCTTTTTCCAAATTTTCCTCCTTATTCAGGTATGCATCTCTTCATCCACGAGGAGTTAATTTTGTGAATGGACATCAGTGTGAGTCATTAAGTCCCTGGAGCAGAACGCTCTTCATAGACCAGACATCTTTAGCTATTTATAACCACAACTGTAGTCGGGGTGAGAAAAAGGACAAAAGTTGTTGCAGGTTTCAGGTGTAGCCCTGGGTTTTATGGTTACAATAAATTATGCTATTTACAAAAAAAAAAAAGTGCAAACAAAAAACATTTCCCAAGCAGGTTTGTGTTTGTTCTCTACTTGTGTTGTTCAGGTTGCAGCATAATTAGGGTGAAATGCTATTAATTCTACACAACAGCTTTTGGGGGCCTGCTTTGGAGGGTGCAGCTCATTAGAACTCAAAATAGATCAGATTTTGGTCTCACAAGGATTTCTTTAATTGCTTTGTGTGATGTAAGCATTTGTAAGACAGAAGCAGAAACACAGAGTTCAGCACAGTTTGCTTCTTTGTCAAGGAAAACGATAACCCATAACTTAACCCGCAGCGTGACTCAGTGTTCTTCCTCTTTGCCATCATTCTTTCTTCTGTTCTTGGCTCTGAGGTAGCTGGCTCACTCTAAGCTTTGATAGAAACACATGAAACAGCTCGTGATTCAGACGCTTGGGCCTATAACTACACTGAGTGAGCTTTTTGACAATAAAGACATGTCAAAGCCCAGAAGGTGTTCATGACCCATTCCCCAGTCCATCTCTGTGTGGATTAAGTCCATATTCTCATTTGCACTTGAAAGAAAGTAATCCCCCTTCCTTCTGTCATGAAATGGACAGAATAAGAAGATGAGAGGTGTCAGCCTTCCTTGAGCAGAATCTTCAACACATGAGTGCTGTTGATTACTTCTCTGGTTTTCCACCATCATCCATGTCAAATGAGTCTCTCATCTCATAAAGGTTTGTTTTTTTTATTTATTTAACTTTGCTTTAACAACTTTTCCATTACTTTAAATATAAAAATCTCTCTTTCAGCACCTCAGTCTCGGGTTTGAGCATTCTACACAGTATCTTAGCTGTTCCTAGGACTGCACTCTTCTGGAAAAAACTCTGATGTTGTGCCTGGAGTCTGCTGGAGCCAGTCCTAACACTCCTATTACCAGTGGACCAGCTTATTATTCCAGCTGGGTATCGGATGACTGGTAGAAACTATGTATTCATAGCTTGGATCTCATTCCTACCACTGAACTGGCTTCTCAGCACCTGTCTTACCTTTTGGAGGTATGTGGCTGTGGATGACCTTCGTGCGTCTTCATTATGGTTCCCGTTGGTCTGTGTGATACCCAGGTACTGTCCTATATGTCTGCTATTTTGCCTTCTGGCAACTCCACCCCTTCAGTTCTGATCAACTGAATGAGATCCTGATGTCCCCACTATAGATCCTGGTGAAGTGGATCAGTGAGTCGATGTCTCGCTCAATCCTGGCATACAGCTTGATGTCATCCATGTACAGGAGGTGGCTGATGGTCACTCCACTCCTGAATCTAAATCTGTATCCACTCAGTGATGCCTTAGGGGGTTGAGGCCTATGCAGAACAGCAGCAGGGACAATGTGTCACTGATTGCCTTGGAGTTGGCCTCCAGTGTTGTCATTCACAGTCCCATTGCGCTATCAACCAGTAGCTGGTTCTTTAACCTTTAACCCTTCTTTAACCCTTGTATTATTTCCAATGCCTTTCTGAGCTGCACTCTTGTATTGACTCATGTGCCTACTCAGCTTGGTTGCTATGAAGCCTGAGAGGAGCTTCCATGTCTTGGAGAGGCAAGTAATCGGCCAGCAGTTTAATGGTGTCATACCCTTGTGGGGATCCTTCATTATCAGGATTTTTCTGCTTCGCGTAAGCCAGTCTGGATGAATATGTGCTGTTAACAGATCCTTTATTTGTGTTGCCATGAGATCATGGAGTGCCGTTAGCTTTCTTCAGCCAGTAAGCATGGATCATGTCAGGTCCTGGTGCTGTCCAGCTCTTCATTCAGGATACTCCTTGTTGGATGTCTGCCTTTGTGATGTTGAGTGGTTTATGATGCTCTGGGAGGCTTCTGTGATCTGTTCTTAGGTCCACCAGCCACTTGGCATTGGTGTTGTGTGACGCCTCTTTCCCCTAGATTTTGGAGTCTAATGCCCCAATCATGATGATATACAGTATTCACATATTCTAAAATATAAGCAAGTTAATTAAAATCCTGTGAAGTCTAAGTCATCATCAATGATGAGAAGAAGGAAAATTACTTATTTTGAATTAATGTAAATAATGTTTGTTTTTTGTGTTAGTAGAAGTGTTTTTCCTCCCTGATTGCCAAGACTTGGGAGCAGAATTTTTTTACCACATTTAGTAATCTGGTAGATCAACCATTTGCATGTCTTCTTCATCAATATCATATTGGCCTTCTGTTTCTATTAGTTCCAAGTTTGTTTCTTTTTTCATATTTCTGTTAGACTTTTACAGGATTTTATTTATGAATAACTTTATTTCTGGATTATTTCTGTGTGTTGTATGTGGGTCTGTATGTATGCATTTTGATGGAAATGCCACCCCAAACCCCCGCCACACACACACACACACAGTTGTGATATCTCATATTTGCCCATGATCAGAAAAAACAGACCTAACTATAATGTGAAAAGGCATTAATGGTCACATTGCACTTAAAATAAAATAAAAAATAAAATATTACAGATTTGAGCATTGTAGTTTATGGTTAATCAATTACAAATTTTTCCAAAAATAAAATAAAATAGTCTTCCACAAATGTCCAGTTACTTCTCTTTGTGTCTGCAAAAAAGGACATTGCCTTGCCTTAATGAATTATTTAATTTTCTTTAAAAGAAAAATTAATGATTTACATATGTGATTTTTTTAAAAATGTGATTTATATCACGTTTTAAAGGATGTACATAAGGATGTACATATTATGTTTACTATGCAATATACATAATATCCTATGATATAATATAAGGCATGTGTGTTGAGGGTGAGGTTTGAGCAATGGCCACCTTTTTAAACATGACTGGGAATGTACCAAAAATTGATCTAAATCATGAAAATTTTGCTGTGCTTGAAAGACCATAAAATTATTCCAAAAATTATAATTTTTTTTATTGAAATCGCTACGGCTTTGCCAGAAAACAGCAGGAGATTGGTGTAAATTTAACATTTAAATATGAAAACTACTTTGATCATTTTTGTCTTTCCCCCTTTTCTAGCCATCACCTACACACCTCGCTATAAGAAGACCCCTCCTCCAGTCCCGCCACGCACAACCTCCAAACCGCTCATCTCCATCACGGCCCAGAGTAGCACTGAGTCCACCCAGGATGCCTACCATGAGGGGAGGCACCCTCATGGTGGGATGTGGGCCTCCGATGGCATCAGCCTGGGGTTGGCCCCGGGCAGACCCCTCTATAACTCCACCGACAGCCTGGACAGTGCCAAAGCTGTGACTATAGCGATGGAGGCAGCCGGAGTCATGGCTGGAAAAAGACACCCATCCACAGACTCTCACAGCTCAGTGCTCACCTGTGATAAGGCCATCCTCGTGTCAAAGGCTGAGGAGTACTTGAAAACACCTCGATCGTCTATAGGGATACAGGTTAGTCTTCAAATGAGTGTGTATGATGAAAAAATCTTCCATGTGATCAAATTGGTACTGAAACTCCTACTACTCAAACCTGTGTGTGGTTATATAACATCAAAGAATAGTTTCACACACATACATTCAGCTGAGAAACAGTGTTCTCATTTCAGTAGCTAAAAATAGCAAGAGTGAGTCATCTTACTGCAATCCGTTAATTAAGATTCAACTCATGCTGGAGCAGGTTTTAGTGAATGGTAGTTCACTCCATGGTTCATTCACTCCTCTTCTTACTGTACCTTTCTCTCTTTCTTTCTACCCCCACTGACTCTCTCTCTTTCCTTTTCTTATTGTTCACCCTCTCTCTATTCATTTGTGTCTTTTTCTCTCTCCATCTCCCACTTCAGAGTAATTTTACCTTGGATTTGTCTCACTCATGCTCTGATTATAGCTGAGGTTCTGCTGTTGCTGATCTCTTGTTGCAGGTCTCTGGTTTGGTGCACTTAAAAGAGTGAGGATTCAGTGGCAGTTCACACCTTGTGGCCATTTAAAGCGGAATATCAGTTGCATCAAAGTTATAAAAATTTGCCTATGTATGTAGGGAGTTAGAATTTAACTTTTCTGTATTCATCTTTTTAATACCTTCTTGTCCACATTTTTACTCTCATTTCTCTAAACAAATCACAAATCTGTCCATGTGCATACATTTACTCTGCTGACTTTTTCTATTTTGTTCAAACT
>VUQS01004875.1:17558-29051 GCA_015108495.1 Heterochromis multidens
TTATTTGCCATAAAAAAAAAAAAAAAAGTTTTTTTTTTTTTTTTTTTTAAAAAAAAAAAAAAAAAGGGGACAAAAAAAAAAGAAAAGGGAAAAAAAAACAAAAAAAAAAAAAAAAAAGGGAAAAAAAAAGTTTGGTAAAGCACACATGTGAGACCCCCAATTCAAGAGCAGACGAAACACAAAGCAGCCGCTGTGATTTGACATAGCATACATGTTAACATTAGGGCGACCTAATTCCTGTTGTGGGTCGCATGAAGCCCCCCCTGCTCCTCCACCCAGCCAGCCAGCTCCCCTCCGTCCCTCCCTCCCTCTCTGAACGTGTAATAACAAAGCGTTGATCAATAAAGTGTACTTTCCAGTGAGGCAACCCAGGACCCCCCCTCCACCCCCTCTTTGTTCCAGCGTAAGCGCAACAGCATCTGTGTTGGCACAACAAAACCAACTTCTTAAATGTTGTCGCACTCTCTTAAAGCCCCCCCCTTCTTTAGAGTCCCCCTCGCCAAAATTTCCCTCCCTGCCTCCGAGCTACTTCTGAAATGTTCAAACGTTACAAGGAGGCACCCAACTATTAAACGCCGCGCTACTCCGTGTACGAGCCTGGGGTCGTCTCCCCCACTACGATAACGACTTCATGTAACGTAAAATGCCGGGGGGGGGGAAGAAAAGTGCTCGTTTGTGGGTGACACAATGTTACAACAAGAGGAAACATGCTTGTAGAACGACATTGTAACAAGTGGGATTCTGCTTTGCGCAACAAAAACAAGAAAACTCACCACAACTCCTGTAGAGCCCAAAGGAAACCCGAGGGGGGGGAGAAAAAAAATGAAGGCCAAGTAGGAATTTATCCTGTCTTCCACGTTTCCAACCCCGGCCCCTTTCTCCACACCCCAGGAACCGAGAGTGTGAGCGGGGTGGGGGGGACCAGGGTGATAGCAGAGGAGGGAAGCACGATCTGGGACACACTGCCAACACTTCACAGTCAGTTTATCCGCTAAAGCCAGGTAAAGAAAGCGCCCCCTCCAAAAATCAGGAATTCGCCCTTCTGTAGTGTCTCTTCGGAAGGTATTTTCTTCGCCTTCCTGGATGTTAAATCCCACGGTTTATCCGCTGTATCCGGGCGCGTCGGCTGACTATTCTAGTCCGCCATGTTGTGTGTCTGTCTGCATAGGAAGAATGGGAAGCGGGGAACGAATTCCCAGGCCTGGCCCCGTCTCTTCTCCGCTCTGTTTCTCTATAGCACGCAGCGACACCTGCTGGCCCAGCTGCAGTTTACACCTTCCACACTGCAGCGGCCCTCATCAGTGCGACCTCACACAGTGAGAGTCAGGGACTCTAGAGAGGGATTTTGAGGAACTTCTAATGAATATTTCTCTTTTATGATAGACTACTTTATACTTCCAATCTACACATATTTCAGAGGGAATTATTAGATTGTTACTTAAACAGTAACTCTCCAGGGGCAGTGTTACAGACATGTGACTATAGTTAAATGGTTTGGGCCCACATGTCCATTAGAGGAAAAGGTCATGTAGTTTACTTTGAACTAATTATTCAAGATTTTAATTGAAGAAAAAAAATAGAATCAGAACGTGCCAGTAACATGTTCAGCAATGGTCTGTTGCCTTTAAGTAAAATTATTTTTACCTTTTTTTTTCTACCATTATTAGTTAGCAGTATCATGTTATTTTATATGAGGTTATTTTTTTTTTCTGTTGTAATAATGTTTTCAAGTATTACATCTTGCTTTAGTAGTGACAAGTAGGTAGAGAATTATTTTAGAATTTATTGAGTCACGTTTAAGTAAATAAATAACTAGTAGTAAAGTGTCAAAGGTAAATAGTTGTTGATTTTCTGTCTGTAATAGTTGGAATGGTCATCAAAACCAAAAATTTTAATAAAAGATACTTTTCACTATTTGTGAGAATGTGTAAATAAAGTAATTAATAGAAAACACAAAGGCAATAATGATAAATTGCAGCCCTACACTGTTACAACTGTGGATTAGAGTAAAAATAACATTCAAATGCAAAACAAATTCACTTTTGTCTGAATCTAGAAGTAGAAAATTACAGGTCTTTATGTCTTGAAGACATGCTGGCAGTTTAACCAGCTGATTTGTATCACATGGCTTATAACACTGGGTATTATCTGTATAGTAGTGGGATTGTATGCAGTGTTTTCCAATATGAATTCCAAAGGGAAGTATGTACAGAGGCAGACATTGTCTGAGGGTTTGAGAAGATCATTAGTAACTGTCACTATAGTGCTGTTTCTGTGCTATGTTTCTATGCTACAAATGATCACATAACTGATCTCCAACAACTCTTTTGAGAACTTTTGCAGTAAAGAGAAAGCTGGAAATTGGCCTACACTTTACAATTTATATAGATGAAAACAAAAGATGATCCTATTTGATACTGAACTGTTAGTTCATGGTAATACTTTGAACAGAGATGAGTCTGTCTTGTAGGGACAGGGTCAGTGAAGCTATTCAGTTTTTTGGAACTTGCCTGACCATGTTTTTATGGCCCACGATCCTGGTGAACTGGTGTATACACTGTACCATCATGTGCCCAACATAGCCAGACATAATCTGTTAAAAACCACCATGAATGTGTTTGGACACAGGAAGGGAGTTAGGATCCTCATGCTGCAAAGTGATATGTGCCACCAGCAGCCATAATAAACTTTTAATAACACTGCATTAGTCTTCATAATGTTCATTCAAGGATTTTGCACACAAGATGTCATATCCAATTTATTATTTATTATTCATATATCACAAATGGAGAAGCATTAAGTTAAAACTCAGGGTTAAATATTGAAATATACATACATCGTGTTTTGACTTCTGGTTAATGTCCACACATAAAATCATTAAGTAGAAATTAAGAGTATCTTGCAAGGCAGTAGAATGTCAGTAACTGGTGTGTAATAATGTAACAGTATGTGTTTTGAGCCAATTAAAAAAAAAAAAACATTCACATGTTCAACCCACTTTTTTGCATTGGATGGAAAAAAATTAATTCAAATCTCACCAAAATTTGTGGACGTTATATCAATGTGTTTCATTTGCATTTTACTGTTAAGAAGAGCACTGTGTGCAGAATGTAGCTGGAAAGCACTGTACTGCGTACAGCCTGTAAGACAGGAGGTTAATTAAAAACGTGTGCGATTCAGCAGCTGACAGATTTGTAAATACAAAGCTCAGACCGACAGGTTAGCAATGACAGCACGGGTGAACTCGTCGCTTGTTGCATAGCCCCCCAGATCAGCAGTGCGCACCTGTTGCAAACATAAGGACAGTATGTTACTATATGCACAGCTGCAGCAACACATGTCCACATTCTGTATCACGGGCAGCATGTTAGAGAGCCTTTGAATACAGTACTGACCGAATCAACACATAGTGTGATTAATGACATGGTCCTTTAGAAAAGCATCGGTTTAACTTTCCTCTTTTTTTTGGCCTCACATTATTTCTAGCACCAGTTGAGGTTGGGAATTAAAAGACATCAGATAACCTTATACAGTATTTCAGTGCATTTTAATGATGTATGAAAGATCACATTGATGTTCAGTATGTGTGAAACTTATGATTCTGGTTTAAATATTTCAACTGAAATGTGGGCTAAAGGGGCATGATATTGCCTTTACTGGTGAACTTCGGTCAAAGGTCAACACACAAACACTGTTAAGAAGAATTATTTTATTTATTTTTGGTGAACAAGTTTCCATAACAAGCCCTCTGAAACTAATGCAAAATGGAACCAAAAGCCAGATGGACAACATGGTGATTAAACATGAGTGTAGCAGAGATAACTGTGCTGACTTTAAAAAGTTCTTTACAGTAATTTAATTCATAGCTCAAGAGTATCGGGGATACAAACACATGTACGGCGAAAAACAGAGACAGCCACCCAAAGTCTAACCCGTGTACTTTCATACAGTGATCAGCCAAAACATTAAAACCAATTAAAATGTAAATAACATTGATTATCTTGTTGCAAATCAGTGCTCTGAAGGCATTCATGTGGAAGTTACTTTGACATGTACCACTGACTTCAACATTTTTACAGAAGAGGCACACCCTTCCAAGGCAACACTCCCTGAGAGCAGCCTCTCCCTCTCTCACTGCACCGCACCAAAACAAGCAGCCTGAGGTATTGACCCTGTGCTCCATACTCAAATCTGATCAAGCATCCAGATTATGTGCCTTCACTAGCCTGACAGACAGGAATCAAAGTAACCGCTGCGAGCATCCCAGTCGCAGACACCACAGGACAACCCCAGAAGTCTCATGTCCATACCCTGATGGTCAGAGCTGGTATGGCAGCACAGTAAGGATCCAAATAATATTAGGAAGATGTTTTTAATGCTATGGCTGATCTGTGTATAACCATGTAACAAATGCCTCTGCTGTATGCTTGAATAAATAAGGAACTCTAATAAACTACATGCTATAATTATAGTGATTTTCTGTTTGTGGATGTCAGTCTGATAGTGTGCTAACAGTTCATGCAAGCCAATGCTGCCATTATCAATTTGTTTGGTGCACAGAGAGGATCTGTCACATCAGAGTTCCCTCCTAATTACACTAGGTTGCATTGTACATTAAATCACAGCATCAATTTCAGTCTATAGTTGAGTTTACAGTGCTGCAATAATGAAATGACAGTTTTACTGAAAATATGAAGTAATTTGTAGCAGCATTATACTGTATACTGAGTTATAGTTACATTCAGTTTTTAGATCAATTCTGAGTCAAAAATAGTTAAAGCTCATACAAACTTTTGATAAGACAGCCTGGTCGCCTTACAGCGAGTTTACAATGAAATGTAAGAGCAATGGAACAGTTAGACAGCAAACATGGAAGAAACAGTTAAATAATCAAAGGAAAAAAAAGATGTGGCTGAAAAAAAAAAAAGTCTCCCAGAATGTGCAAAAAGACCATCTTTATCAGCTCATTAAAAACTAAAAAAGCAAAAAAAGATGTAAAGGAATGGACAAATGACTATGAGGGGAGTCCATGAAGATAGGAAACAGGGAGTCGAGCTGTGTGATGTAAAACCTCATGAGGTATACTTTTTATTCCTAATCAACAGATGTCAAAGCTTAACGGCAGTGGATCTATGAGCAAACCAGCTGAACCAAAGACATTATGATGTAACTGATGGTGTCTGTCAAAACTGTGTAGCACAGCTCTCAATGAGCTGGAATTGAGGGAGGGGGGGGTGTTTGAGCCTTAACATGCATCCAGATCATGTTAAAAACAAAGTCCAGATATAAGGAAATAGGAGTCAGTCAGTGAGGAGTGTGACGAAACATCTTAGTAAATGGGTCTGTGACGCAGGTTTTCCACAACAGCATGCACAAAGTCGCCAGTGGTAGAGTACCCGCCAAGGTCTCGTGTCCGTACCTGGGATGTGCACAAAAACACACATATGTATACACACACAAACAGAGGGTAATGGGGTACAAGGAGGTGGAGGGAATTAAAGCAGATGGGAGAGGGAGAGGAGGAGCAGCCAATAGTTGTAATAATAATAATAATTTAATGATAAACTGCCCTGCAAGATGGTGCCAGTCATCTTGGGGACAAAGACTGACCAACTTCATGCTTATGTTTGTGTCAGTGTATGTTAGTGTCAGCATGGAGCCTATGCAAAAGGTTTTTAGTCCAAACCAGCTTACAAAGGAATTTAAAACATGATTTTGTTAACAAATGCATATAACCTGAACATGTAAAAGAGGGACAAAATTAAGCAAGAAGGGCACAACAAGAGAGAAGCTAAGACTGATTCAAATGTAGGAAATCAAAGGCTCTCTAACACACTAAGGTATACTATGCAAGCAGTTAGACGGAGGCATTTGTAGGCCAAGAACTGCTAAGATTTAAGCTGCACCACTGTTGTCCTTAGACTGCATGAAAGCGCTCTCAGGCCAGCTGATCAGTGCTGCACACTATAAGTGATGTTTCCACAGAGTTTCTTTTCACCATTTTCTTTAGAGCTTCTGTTAGAGACTTTGTGTATACGAAGACAGCAGTTACTGACCCACAATACCACGATGAGTATACAAGTCCTACTGGCTTCATATAGCAACATTTTGCAGAGCTACCAGTTGTTATTTTGCTCTGCTAGTAGTACTGAAAAAGTACGAGTAAAAAGACACAGAAAAAGTTAATGGAGTTAATAGTGTTAATGCTTCTGGATTTATATGCCGTGGTGGTCTTCTCATTCAAAGCCTGCATGCACCAGTAGGCATAGAGTGGGCAGAACTAGCACTTACCTTGCCCTGTTTAATGACCCTCTTGACAGCATCTGACACCATTTGGGAATGGTATTCCAGGCTGAAAGACAATATAATGACAATGAATAGGTGGCCAGGTACATGTCCACATTCAGACAAACAGCAACCTGAGGTTGTTTAAGACCTTGATGGTTATGTTGGATTAGGACAGACAATCTGAGGGTAAAATTTGGTATACTCATTACGATAAAGCTGTAGAAGATGACTCACTTGAGGTGCCTGAGCATGTTAGCAGCACTGAGGAGCATGGCGGTGGGGTTTGCAATGTTCCTTCCAACAGCTTGTGCAAAGGGGTGGCGTGCACCCTGAAAAAGAAAAAAAAATGATACGGGAAATGAAAAACTGTGGTATAAGAAATCAGGGCTGAGCAACCAACAGTCCATTAATAGTGATAAAATATCAATTATATAATAATATATAATAATGCTATTTTCTTCAGAAGCCCAATTTACTGTTCTCCCCTTTTATTTTCATCTGCACAAGAACTCTAAAGATAGTAATAAAAAAAGGAAAACTAGAGGTTTTGAATTAAATGAAGACAAAAAAAACCAAAACAAACAAGAGTAAGAGGCTTTTGGAAACTCACTGTCTCAAAAACAGCATACTCTGCACTGAAGCTTTCCCCAGGAACAACTCCTGCTCCTCCAACCAGCCCTGCTGCCAGGTTGTCAATAATGTTACCGTACAGGTTGGGCATCACAAGCACGTCAAACTGGTATGGGTTTTGCACCAGCTGCAGCAGAATAATACAATAACAAGTTTAAGCCTGAATCAGCTCTGCTCAGCCAAACAAACGTTTATCATCATTATGATCATTTACTGCAGTAAAATCTAAGTGCAGGTTTTCATATTTTCTATTTTTTTAAATCAGGCTAATTCTATAAATATACAAGTAAAAAAGAGAGCATTAACTTATGTAATCCGATGAGTAATCGATATTAACAATAATAATAATACGACCAAGAAAAGGAACTGTGAGTCTGTATATACCTGCATACAACAGTTATCAATGATGATGTTCTCATATTTGATTTTGGGGTACAG
Source organism: Heterochromis multidens (assembly GCA_015108495.1). Classification (NCBI taxonomy): domain Eukaryota; kingdom Metazoa; phylum Chordata; class Actinopteri; order Cichliformes; family Cichlidae; genus Heterochromis; species Heterochromis multidens. The sequence goes on from VUQS01004875.1 coordinate 24,915, forward strand.
CTGTGCCACCTCTGCACAACTCTGCAGAAACAGGCCATCACCTAATTTCCTGAAATAAAATGGGAGAATATGAGCATATGAGGACAAGAGTTACTGTAATGCAAATCACGACAAAAATATAACCATTTTTAGAATTAATGGAGGAATGTGTTTTCAAAATAAGACAATACCAAAGACAAAGCTTTTTTTTTTAAATGTACTCACATGATGTTAGCTTTGTGAACAGCAGTGACCTTGTTTCGCCCTTTCTTGGTAGCATAGTCAAAAGCAAACTTGGCAATGCGGCGTGACTTCTCTCTGGTGATGATCTTCAGACATTCAATCACACCTGTTACACTCTGGAAAACACAAGAGCATGACACATACAATTAAATATATTTTACTGTGCAAGAAAATAAACCTATACATTATGCTCTATAAACAGCAATCTCCCACACTGCTTTACATGCATTACTGCAGACTGTCTTTAAGGTCTAAGTGTAAATAACCACACTGCAAAAGAGGTTTCATTTTGAAATGAGTAAATAAGACAGCTAAAAAAACCCATCATATAGGACAAAGTGACTCAAATGTATTCTGATACCCAGTTTAATGCTTCTTTCAAACCCTTAAAAACAAACAAACAAACCTTCCAGTATCTTTTCAGGTGGGTGTAAAACTGCTGTTTATGCTCTTACTGCAGTGAGTAACAGTGTTGTTTACCTCATGCTCTAGAGAGCTGTACTCCCCCTCAGTCTGCTCGCGGATGATGACTAGGTCCAGGTTGTTGTGACGAGTGCTGTAGCCTGGCAGGCTGTTTACATGAACTACATTAGCAAACAGGTCCAGTTTACGCCTGGAGAGTGGACGGATGTAGAGTTATTTTTAAACGCAACAAGTGTGAATAATAATGCACAAATTATTTTTGGGTCATTTACCTTAGCCTCATCTCATATGAAGCCAGTTCCCCTTTGAATTCCATGGGTGTGTGAATCTTTCCTAAATAAGCAAACATGCTCTAACATGTTAAAGCCCCATATACTGCAATTCAGACTACTTTACTGCAGCCTTTCAAATCAGTTTTTTGTTATTAGATAGAATTTTTTAATAAGAGAAAAATCAAAGCATTAAAGAAAGTAAGGCTACCTTTAATGGCAACTTTGTTGTTTTTCATAGAGGTCAACACTTGTTCCAGTTTTTCCTCACTGGCCATGTTCTGCACTTCACTCAGGTGGAACTCCTCAAATTCTACTGGGACATCACCTGCCTTAAGAGAAACGGGTAAAAAAAGTCCTTCTTAACACAATTTCAGATCAGAAATCAATGTAAAGAGTAGAGGTGGGACTCACTAGACACCCTACAATATAATATTATCACAATACGATATTATCGTGATTTTTAACATTTTGCGATATGGTGAGTATTGCAATAGCATATCCTGCGATTTATCACTTTTTTTCAACTGCAAATTATGTCCTCAAAGTTAAACTTTGTCAGTATCTGTTTTATACAATAAGATTAAGTTATATCACTTTAGTAATTTTTTTGCTGCAAAATGAGACCGTCACTGTCTCATTTTGCATACCAACACTGTCACTAAAACCTGCCATAAATGGTGCCATAAGACGGATTCAGGCTAATATCAATCTGCGATTGAATGGAGTCAAGTTGTCAATTACATGCAATCTGTTTCTGATAATACAAAAATTAACTGATAAATCGTCAAAGCTAATTGTGTCTAGTTTTGGAAGGTTTTTCAGTTGAGCTGATTTAATGTAAGTTTGCTTGGCTAACGCTATCTCAGGATGGTGGTGCATGAGATGAGCACTCTTGTTCATAGTATTCCCAGGATATTTTAAATTTATTTAATAAAATGTCAATATTTGATGTCCCTGTATCAATACAATATTGCCACACAAAATATCGTGATACTATGCTGTATCCATATTTTTTCCCACACCTCTAGTTAAGAGTGATAAATTTTACTCTGTTTTAATTCATTATTTTGCTTTAAATTTGTAAGCACCATATTTAAAATTATTTTTAGAAAAACTAAAGCGAGCATATTGTTTTGTAACATACAACTGGATAAGGGCTTCTTAATATTTCATGTAAGAATAATTATAAAAACCTTTTGAATACAAAATGAGCAGGACCAGACAGAGAGAGCCAAGAATGGGAGAAAACAATCAGTGTATATATGTTTTTTCAAAAGTTTCCAAGTATTTTATATCATCATTAAACCTGATAGATTAGCTATCTACATGGTATGAGGACAAGAAACTTTAATGAGTCCATTTTAATTCTTATGTAAAATATACCTTAAAAACTTCCTTTACAGCAGTCATGAGTTCAGGTCCTACTCCATCCCCTGGAACCATTGTGACCTTAAAGGTAGCATCAGCACGGGCCAACGGGGCTTCTGCACTACAGAGACCAGCAGACACGCTCAGTGGACGAGAAGCCAGCTGTGGCCACCTGGAACCGGCCAGGCCCTGAAGGAGGGGAACAAAGGTACAGTTATACAAAGAACACTGCGGTATACCATAAGCCCACATATCTACTCTTTAGTATTTTTGCTTATCGTCACACATTGAAAACTGTAATATCTAGAGCCCAGCTGATACAGGATTTTTAAGAACAATACCGATATTTGGGGATTGAAAAATCCAATATTCCGATATATTGCCTGATTTTTTTTCTTTCAGTCACACAAAACATAAACAGATTTCTGTTATATTAAATCTGTTTATGTTTATTTATTTACTTGTTTAAGCTCAAATCTACCCAACTATGTTTGGATCAACTGATTGTTCAAAACACTTCCAAACAGGAAAGCTGCAAACTATGCAACGTCAACACTCATAACATTGTTGAATGGTGTTTCTCTGGCCTCTTTACTGTTTCGATTTTCATTTATCAGCTGTTGTGCATGCCGATACCAGTGGATCAGCAAATAACTAATATCGGCCCGCTGATAAATCAATCTAAGTATATAAATGATTCTCAGCTATTATGGGCTTGGCGATAGATAGATTTTATTACCATTTGAACAGGTACCAAACAGTGTACCTACAGTGGAAGTTTTTGTGCAATTCTCACAGAGTTAGCTTTTTTAGAGATAAGAGAAATTAAAAGAGCAGCTAGACTACTTGAAACAAAACAGTGTATTATCGGGATCCTTGGTCAGAGGCCTGTTAGACAAGAGCAACTGGTCAAAAATATACAATAACTTTTTTGATAACAAGAAACACCAGAATCACTTTTCCACATCTCCAGCACTCAACATTTGCTTGAAACATCTTCTGTTTGAGAACTGACTTCTTTCCACATGTATATATATGAAAGTCAGTTGAAAATTTTGAGGGTTGGTTGACAATAGGGTTGTCCAACCCCCCCCCCCCCAAAAAAAAACCCTACCCAAAACAAACAAAAAAAACCCTGTTTTTTTTTTTATATCTTTTTTATTTCAGCATGACTAATGCCACACTTTATCCAAAGTTAATTTTTTACTTTTCCATAATTCTTCTACATTAATTAAATGATTTAGATGTTAGGTACTGTATTTTTGTTGTGCCCTTTGTTTATTAGTACGTTCTAAAATATATTTTAACTGTAATGAAATTATCTAAATAATTTTAAAGTGAATAAAACCTTAGATTTAAAATCTTAGATTTAACAAAATAAGTATTTAACTTACAATTGGGAAAATTAGTTGAAAATTAAACTCCCAAACACAAACTAAGCAACATAGTGTATGCTGTGCAGTGCGGTGAAGAGTGCTCGGACCTCTACATTGGAGAAACCAAACAGCCACTCCACAAACGCATGGCACAACATAGAAGAGCCACCTCGACAGGACAAGACTCAGCTGTACATCTGCACCTAAAGGATAAAGGTCACTCTTTCGAGGATGCCAATGTTCACATTTTGGACCGAGAAGACAGATGGTTTGAAAGAGGAGTAAAAGAGGCCATCTATGTCCACTGTGAACGACCGTCATTGAATAGAGGTGGTGGCTTACGACACCAACTGTCAGCCACATACAATGCAGTCTTGAGATCCCTTCCCAGGCGCCTCAACCCCCATCCACATCTTACATCAGGTGACCTCAACAGGACACATGATGGTTTGGGGCAAGGTCTCACAGTGGTTTCA
>VUQS01004879.1:0-13544 GCA_015108495.1 Heterochromis multidens
TTTGAGCATGCAAGCAAAATTACTTTTAGTGTGCGTGCGTGTGTGTGTGTGTGTGTGTGTGAGCTCTTATCCAGTGTTTTGCAGACCGCACACCAGGCCGTGTGGAGGCTTGGCATCTACAAGGCATAAACAAGCAGGGCTGAATGTTATGTGGGGGGCTGATGAGTTTGTTCAGGGTCTTTGCCACCTTGGCGGGTACCAGTCGCTGGCCGGATGGTGCTTGTTTTCGCAGAAAGTCGATTGGGCTCGTGGAAACTGTGAAAGCCACAAACAAAAGCTGCACAAGCCACAGCTGGGCACCGCCGAAGACAAGCGTTCACGTGCCTCTGACGTCTTAGGCGGGTTTACAGTGGCTGATTCTTCTGTCAGGATCAAAGACTGTTAAAAATTAAGTAAATAAGTATTTTTCATGTGCTGGCGTTTGCGTTAATGTTTCCACAGCAGAGTGGTAAAAGTGCAGCATCGAAACAAACTGTCTTTTCCTTCCACCAAAGGAGGATTTAAAGTGTATTTTAAAGGCATGGCTTTGGTTTACTCCGGCCTAAGTATGATTTTTGTGCACCAAATAGTGGCTCTGTAGTGTAGTGGGTTACACGTTTGCCTAACAAGCAAAAGATCTTCGGTTTGATCCCGAGAGGAGACACAAATAGCCTTTAAGATTTCGCATCCAGTGTAAAAATATGGCACATTAACGTACAGAGCTGCCCGCTGTAGCAGCCCCTTGTGAATAAGGGAGCAGCTGAAAGTAGCAGCAAATGGCCAGAAATATCAGGAAAGTGCAAAAACAAGCAAAAAAAAAATTAATTTAACCTTAATTCAACCAGGATAATGGGACTCCTGAGATTAAAAAGTCACTTTTGCAAGAGTTTCCTGGCCAATCAGCGGTAATTGCATAGATTAGTAACATACATGCAGCAAAGATACACATAATAAGTACACTAGATGTAGCCAATGAAGCCTCAATCAGTATAAATCATTGTCTCAGGCCAAAAAACAGAGGTAGTAATATTCAGGCAAAACATCAGGACTCTACTGTGAAGCAGGATTTGGGCTTATCCAGGTACTTTCAGGGTTAACCCTGAGTTTTCAGTGTTATGAAGGTGTTTCACTTCTTACCAGCGTAAACTGCCTTGTTACAGATGGTGTAGACGAGGGGTATTCAGTAAAAATGTAAGGAGGTCCGGTTAGAGAAAATGTCCTCCAACAGAGGTCCAAAATATAAAGTTCCACATGCATTATGATTCAGTGCAGTATGTTTTGAAGTAGCCTAACAGCTGTATCAGTGTCTGTATACAGTCAACAGCTGGCTGTCTAATAAAAGAAAGAACAGTATTTCAACAATGTTTATTATTCATTTTCACAGTGAACTGGAGGGTACGCTAATAATTTTAAATGTTCTTTTCTCGTTTCAAGTAAAATAAGGTTTACATTTAAAAATAAAAAAAGAGCTTTAGAGATAAAGTGCTTAATTAAAAATAATGAAAAGATGTAGTTTGAGTTTCCCCTTTTCTTCTTTTTTCTTAGCTACATTTCACATTTAAAGCATCTCAGCTTTAACCCCTCTTTTCTCTCTGTCTGTTCCCCTGACTGACTTCTTCTGACCTCTGCATCTCGTCTCCTCGTGGAGTTTTCTGTTTTCACATGCACTCTGGATAAAGGATTTGATTGGCTGAGTAGCGCCACGTGGAATGAGCTATAAAGCACATATATGTGTACATATGTTGCCTACCGTAAAGACAAAGGAAAAGGCTGCATAGATTAAAATAACCTTACTGTAAGTACAAGAAAAGTTGCACATAAAACTATAGAAACTGTCCATCAGAATCTAGTAGTGGGTCTGGGGTGGGTCTGGGTCCAGACTTGGTCCCGACTTGGTAAACTCAGCCGCTCTGCTGCCAGTAAACCTGTTTGTGATTGGTCAGATGGCGCAAGTGCTTCCCCTTTGTGAACACTCTCGTAAAAAATACTGACAGCCATCAGTGCTACCCCTCAGCCCCCTGGTAGATGCACCTATTATATCAACTTGAAAACCCTACGTTGCCTCGTTCTCGAGTTATCGTGTTCACAAAGTTGGGTGCCCACGCCGCCCGGCGGGGTGACGACAATACTCCATCAGCCTTTTACGGCTGAGGGGTGAAAACCCTGGGTTGGGTTGAGTTGATAACCACCTTTCTGTGACCTAAATGTCAGCCAGATAAGGAAAATGATATCCTGGGTATGTTGTACTACTTGGTAGTACAGGACCCTGAAATTCATTCAGTGAGACCAGCTGCTCGAGTTCTAGTTGATTTTTGCAGCTGATTCAAGGAGGAGGGAGCTGCAAATTTGAACGCCCTTTTTTATTTTATTTTTTTCAAATCCTGTACAAACTTTGAGGATAGACAGAAGGGAATAAGTCTCGTTATCACATTATCACAAGGTATTACACAGTCATTCCCAAAGTTGCACGTGGATCAGTCATGCTTACATGCCTAGTCACCACCCAAAGGCTCATTTTGAGCTGGGAGGGGAAAAAATGAATAACACCTTATCGTTGCCTCGCCCGGTTTCCTGTCACTGTGTGTGGAGGAGCTGCTTGAGCCCCCGCCTGCAGTGAAAGTCCAGCAATGAAGCAGTGCCAGCAGAAATGAAGCAAAAACAAGTCTCGTTTTCTTTTAAAAACTGAAAAAACCTCCAAACAACAGACACAGCTCTTCTCGTGGTCACGAGTTATTTTGGAGCAGCAGGGCAGAAAAAGTCAGACAAGACTGATGCTTTTCTTCATAGCGTCCCCCAGACTGATAGTCATGATTAATAAACCCGATCAGTGTCTGACAAAACAACCACTTAAGAGTTTCCACTCGCGCTGATCTCTAACAGCCTTTCGTGCTGCCCCGAGTTCACTTCATCTTTCATTTCCACCAGTTCAGGAAGCACACCTCATTTCAGACTCATCGCTACAAACACCAGAAACAAAAAAAACAAAAAAATCAGTTAATTAAAATGTGTAATTTCGGCTCCCACTGGGCCAGTCTCACCCCGCACACAGATATTTGCCTTCCTCTTTCTTTGCCTTTCTGACATCGGTGAGCTTGTTTTTGTTTTACAGCCCTGTTCTGCTTGGAGGTCATGTTTGTCGGTGACTTTACAAAGCACGAGCAGCAGCATCATCACCGTCATCATCATGGCTCTCGCTCTGTTGCTCCCTGATGGTGTAATTTAATCCTCAGTTTCTAGTAGGGCTGCACGATTATTTGTCACTGTTATTTATTGATTTTTAGCGCCAAAAGTGTTTTTATTGTAACGTAAACATGACCCTGCTTTCAACATCCACACTGTGCTACAAATCGATCAAAATTAATTTGTCCTCTTTCTTCACCTAAATTCAAAGTTTCTCTTAGAATAAAAGTAAATAAAAACATCCTGCTAAAACTTAACACAAAATTAAATAAACAGGGCACTGCTTTCATGTTTACATTGTACTACTTCCCTGTTGGTGAAAACGTCTTTGCAGACTAATAAGGTGTTTATTCACCTGATCTATTGTACCTGCACCGATAAAGCTCGTAGCACCAGTACTCAACAGTTATGAGATCCCTCTACATTTCTCCTGCAACGTTTTGCATACGGCGCAGGTTTCGCCACTTTGGAAAAATAACTGTTTGAATAAGAATAATAAGAGAATAAGAAAAACTTTATTGATCCCAAAGGGAAATTCATAAGTCTGACAGCTCATCTGCTAGTTGTATGAGAATTGTAAAGCCTGATGGCTGTGGGTGTGAATGATTTTCTGTAGAGAGGAGTCTTCCAGTTGTGGTCTGATCTACCAAGTGGTGGTAAGGCAGTAGCTCTGTAAGCTTCTTTGACATTGGCGTACAGCAGATCAAGGGTTTTATTTTCTCTGGTAGGACAGTCAACAAATTGTGTGAATCCAGTCAGGTGGGAGGAGAGGGAAACATGATTGAAGTCTCCTGATATTATGAAGAGTGCCTCTAGAAGGAGGTTTCTAGACTTCCAAACTAGAGGATCGTACTGTGAAGTGAGATTAATGGGCAACAGCTCAGTCACAATAGATTTAAAACTGGACTGCAGTCTCCTTGCAACTAGGAAAAATTGGTGGTTGCCCAGTGATTGCACTGAATTTTTTTTTTTGCCATCGTCGAGTGATTGAACACACCTCTGGGCAACCACTTTCAATTGCAGTGCAGTTGCACAGGTCTCCTGGTGGGAGGCAACCTGTCTCCAAACAGTTGCAGTCAGATTCAGACTGATTGCAGTCACTCTTAATAATTGCTGTCTAATTGATAAACACAGACAGATTGCCAGTGTGTTGCAATCAGTCTGATTCAGTTGCGCCAATGAGTGCAACTCATTTGCAGTGTGTTTCTTTGCAGGGGACTCAACTCAACTTGTCGCCAGCTGGCTGTGTTCTCATTATATTGCTATATGAAAGCAAGGTTGCCAAGCGCCTATGTCATTTTTGCAGTTAAATTGCCGTCCTGCAGGAACTATGTCACTATTCATGGAGGAATTTTTGAATTTCTGCTTTAAATCTGAGGTTCTGGCTGGACTCTGAACTTGCTTGCTAACCAACAATAAGCTTGGAGTAGCATGTGAGTGACTGAAAAACTACAATTATTGCCATATTATCACAAACAGATTGCCTGCAATTGTCAACTTGACCCCATTCAATCACAAACTGATAGCAGTCCTATTTTACTGCCGTAACATTGCGGTAACAGTCAAAATAATTTTTAGCATTAACCTGTTTTTGAATAGATAAATATATGTAAAAGTGATTAATGAGGCTTACCAGTGTGCAGAGAAAAACAAAATGCAGAAACTGAGGATATGAAGCAAGAAACACAGCTGCAGCAAGCAGATGGCTGAAAGTCCAGCAGAGCAGGAAAAACAGGAAACAATGAGACGGAAATGAAGGACAAAGGAGTTTTTTTTATGGATGATTTTTAAGTGAAAGAAAAACAATTGATTGTACGTTGTTGCACCTCCACATATGTGAGTGTCTTTGAACACAGAGGTCCTCCTAAATGATGTGAAAGTGTTTGAAAAAACATTGTTTTTTTGTTATTGCAGGGCGCCAATGCCTCTGCCTTGGAAAAGGAGATTGGACCGGAACAGTTTCCCGTAAATGAACACTACTTTGGCTTGGTTAACGTAAGTATCTGTTGTTGTGCTGTACTTCACTAACAGTGATGGCCGTGCACCTGTTTACCTGCTGCAAACTGCAGAGTGCAGCCACAGCTCTTAATCATGTCAGACTGTTTGAAGATTCAGACCAGATGTTTAGTTGTCAGGCCATTTCTCTACTACCGTTGTGCCTTATTTTGTGTAAATAAGCACAAAACGTACCCTCCTCTAAATCCCCTGGCTTTCTCTCTCTTCCTTTTTTTTCTAGTTTGGAAACACCTGCTACTGTAACTCAGTGCTGCAGGCTCTGTATTTCTGTCGACCGTTCAGAGAGAAGGTGCTGGCATACAAGGTAAGTAATGAGAGAAATACTAGTGATAAACCTGGTGGTCTGACAGAATCCAAACACAACAAAATGCCATATTGATATGAAAGACTGGGCTTCCATGAGAGCAGATGTTTGAATTGGTGCTTGTCAGATAGTCTCAAGAACCTTTTCTTTAGCACCACTTCATGTTTGGATGTGTTAATTTGAGCTTATTTTAACTCATTTTTGACTGGATCTGGATTATTTTCAGTTTACAGATTACTCCTCATGATTATATTCAGCTTACCATTTGTCTGGCATTTCTAACATTCGTCCTATTAGTTATAGTTTCTACTCTTAAACAGCTTTTTGTTAATGCTACAGTCCCACTGGGGAGACCACATCATGAGCAAAATTACTGCCACTGTGTGCAATGAACTTTCCAACTTATTGCCTTTGAAATGGTTGTTTCAGAGATGGTCTTCAAAGCAACTTTGGCAATAAAACGGACACAGTCTGCTATCAGTTGTCAATGTGTTTGCAATAATACGGTGCTTAACTGATGAATCAGCAAAAATCACAACTCTGTTACCATCTACATACACAGACATTCATATTAACTACTTACATTCAGAGTCCAGCCAGAACCTCATAGATTTGAAACAGAAATTCCCCCAGCAATAGTGATGTAGTTGATGCAGGACGGCAACTTAATTGCAAAATTACACAGGGGCTCCACATCCTTCCTTTTACATAGGAATATAACCAGAATACAACCAGTTGAAACGAGTCTCCTGTTGCAAAGAGACACGTCGCAAACAAGTTTGTCCATTATGTTCATCTAATATTTTCATTGTTTATCCATGCTGTTAGTTTACAAATGCAGTTACTGTTAGAAATTCTAATATTACTAGTATCACTGGGAGTGGCTGTGGCTCAGGAGGTTGAGCAGGTCATCTACTAATCGGAAGGTTGGTTGTTCAATCCCTGCCAAAGTATCCTTGGGCAAGACACTGCGTGTGTGAATGGGTGAATGAGACATGTATATTCAATTCAGTTTTATTTGTATAGCGCCAATTCACAACAACAGTCGCCTCAAGGCACTTGTATAAAGCGCTTTGAGTGCTTAGGTAGAGTAGAAGATTTAATAATATTTTCTAACTTTTTGCCATTATTTTAGCTGACTGTTGCAGTTAATGCTAACTGGTTCAGCTTAAAATCACAGGTGTCACAACTAACAGTGCTAACAGTCCAAAACACAACTGACTTGAAGGATTTGGAAAAATGTGGCTGTATACCTGGATGTGCTACACAGAATTATCATTTACAGTGTGTTGTGCTTTTCGCTGAAAAATTTTCAGGTTTTGTGAGAAAAAGTCAGTCTTGTTATATTCAGACTGATTTGGATTCATTAATGATTCATTCATGTGTGGTTGAAGTATCTGTTGCCTTCTGTCTTACCTCTCACCCTGATTAATGACCCTGTTGACCTCCATTGCTCATCATTTCCTTCTCTTTCTATAGTTCACATAACATCACTTTCATAGATTAGATAAAATATCAAGGTTCAGCCTAGTGTAACATGATAAGAAGCTAATGTTAAACTATCTCTGGGTTGTTGAGGCCTTTATGGAATAACAGTGATGTCCTTCTTCTTCTCTCCAGGTGCAGCCTCGTCGTAAAGAGTCCCTCCTCACCTGCTTGGCTGACCTGTTCAACAGCATTGCCACACAGAAAAAGAAAGTCGGCGTTATCCCACCCAAGAAATTCATCTCACGGCTGAGAAAGGAAAATGGTAGTGAATTAGGATGATGCTGTAGTTTTTAGAGATGTGAATATTCATCGAGGTTGAGCACTTTGACTTCGCAGCTCTGCCAGAATGTGCAGCTGCTGTTTGTGTGAGGACAAAAAAGAAAAAAGTAAAATCTTAAAACGTTCCTTCATCAGTCACTTGTTTTAACCTCACTTCCTCTCATCATTGAAGCACACAGCTGACGTTGGCGAGGGAGAAAGGGGATGAGGCAGAGAGTGGAGAAAGGAAAAGAAAGAGGAGAAGGGGAGGGTTATCACAGCTGAGGAAATATAATTGTCAGCCAAATCCTGAAGGGGAAAGCGGATGAAAAAGAAGCCATGCTCCTAATTGGGCGTATTTCTCATTGCCAGCACATGCTGATGCTCTTTATTTTCTGTTCTCTTTTCTTCCCACATCTGTTTTTGTCTATATTCCTCTTTCCACTTCTCTATTCTCACGCCTCTATATGTCTTTATGTTTTCTATTTATGTTTCATTCTGCTTGCTATTTTCATCTTCTTCCTCTCAGAGCTGTTTGACAACTACATGCAGCAGGACGCCCACGAATTCCTCAACTACCTTCTCAATACCATCGCTGACCTGCTCCAGGAGGAGAAGAGCCAGGAGCGGCAGCAGAACGGAAAACTGGTGCAGAACGGAGGTGGAGGAGTGGGAGGAGGAGGGGGAGGAGGTAGCGAAGGAGGAGGAGAAGGGGAATGTGGGAAGGAGACGCAGCAGACCTGGGTGCATGAGATCTTCCAAGGAACGCTGACCAACGAGACACGCTGCCTCAACTGTGAAGCTGTGAGTGGCTCGGGTACTCTTTGTTTGAACCGCAGACAAGTACAAAAGACGGAGGTGGCTTTAAACCTGCATTCTCTTTAATGGCCACCAGGGGGTTGACTCCTGGTTCCAAAAAAAGGCTGTCAGTTTGATAAAAGTCTATAGGGGAACAACCCTCTCCTCCGTCGCTCTGTGACTTTATTAAACACGTGTAGCTGCATTTCTGGGAAGGTGCACGTCGGGCTTTGCCATAAGTTATGGCGCAGATTTAAGGCAGAAGCATAAACCCTGCTTTAAGTTTCATTCCTACAGGATCTGTGCTTGAATAGAGCTATGACACCATAACTTGTACACAATCATAAATCAGTGGTTTCTGATGTTGCAGGTCCCAAGAAAGGAAAGCAACAATGCATACAGACTGTTCAATTCAATTCAGTTCTGTTCAGTTTTATTTATATAGCGCCAAATCACAGCAACAGTCGCCTCATTATTGTAAGGTAAGGACCCTACAATAATACAGAGAAAACCCCAACAATCAGACGGTCCTCTATGAGCAAGCACTTGGCAACAGTGGGAAGGAAAAACCCCCTTTTAACAGGAAGAAACCTCCAGCAGAACGAGGCTCAGGGAGGGGCAGCCATCTGCCGTGACCCGTTGGGGGTGAGGGGAGGAAGACAGGACAAAAGACACACTGTGGAAGAGAGTCAGAGATTAATAATAACTAATGATTAAAATAATTAGTGATTACAGAGTATGAGGGTTAGAAAAAAGTAGTTGGCTTGTGTTTTGTGTACTATAATAAATATAAAACTCTAAAAGTTCGTCTTTTTCTTAGAGATAATGGTTTGCAATTTTTGGTCTGGTTGCACAATATCATGTGTATAAATGTGGTATAACATTTTATTTTCACTATGATTGTACACAAACTTAGCAAAGATTTGAACCACATGTCACATGATGACCAAGGAGGTCTTACAGGGGAGGCATCCCTGAGTCCCGAAAGTCCAGAGTCTGTTCCCTCAGTGTTCCCCTAATAAAGGCAGAGTGTGTGTACTGTGACTTGTATAGGTGCATTTTTACGTGCTTGCCTCCAGCTGTCAGTAGCACATCGGTCAGTTACACCAGAATCAGTCTCAGCAAACCACCTTATTGATTGTCCTGGACTTGACTGCAAGTAAAGTATATGCATGGAAAACACTGGGTTATTCTCCAACCTGGTCATTAATGCTGCACACTGTTTTCACAACGAGAATCCACATGACCCTGTGTGCACCTTTTGCTTGTGTTTCAGGTGAGCAGCAAAGACGAGGACTTCCTGGATCTGTCTGTGGATGTGGAGCAGAACACGTCGATCACGCACTGTCTCAGGTACGCCGTGTTTATTATTGATGGGGAAGAAAAGCAAGTGTTATCATCTAAATTTCATGAGGCAAAGAAAAAAACAGATGATGTTTAGATGATGCCGGATGGTCTTGGTGACTGTGTTTGTTTCTGCTTAACAGGGGCTTCAGCAACACAGAGACGTTATGCAGTGAATACAAGTATTACTGTGAGCAGTGTCGCAGCAAACAGGAAGCCCAGAAACGGTGAGTGAGATCATTATTATGTGGCTTTTTATTCAGTGACGTGCAGATTTAGAGTCTGATTTTCTTTTGTTTTCATCTTTTTTTTTTTTTCCTACCCTCAAACCAGTTCTAATACCTGACCTAAAGGTACCACATAGACCTCAAACCAGGGAACTCTTTAACAAAACCTAACTTTTTAGATGTACGAAAACGTGTATAAACATGCTTATTTATTCCTGATATTGTCACAATTATGCGTTATCAGCAGATTAGACATGTGACCTTCCCGTCTCCAGACAGCTGACAAGAGCCGGTGAAACAACAACAGCTGGTTATAAGCTAACATTATGCCAGCTAATGTTAGGCTTGAGTGTCCTAAAAATCTCACTTTCCCTCTGATAAACAGTTTGAATACATTCTCACGTTGAATAAGAGTTTATTCACCAAGTGTCTGAGTCATCGATGTTAGATCCACTTCAAAGAAAGTTTCAGTAACACCGGCTAACGGCAGCAAAAACAGCAGCGCTTACTGATGGGAGAAGTTCTGGAAATCTTCAACAACTCAACTCAGTATCACTGTCATTGGACACAAGTGAGCTTCACTGAGTCATTGACTCGTATCGGACTCCTTTCACAAAGTTTTACAGCCTCCTCTAGAGTAAATAGTCATGAGGTAAACAGTGATCTGACAGCCTCTTGATGCATGCTCAATAATCCAGGTAAAAGAATCCCCAAAAGCTGAATCTGTTCATCTGGCTGAGCGTTTTTTAGTGGGAGAAACGTTTTGTCACCTCTGGTAACTTCTTCAGTCTCAGCTGACTGCAGGCTTCCCCAACCTTATAAACAGTACATTTGCATTATGACAGAAACCAGCACCATTGACTAACAATGGGCCATGAGGTCAGTTTCATGGTCATTAGTATGCAAATTGTCATGACCATTGATCAATGGCCATGAGTACCATTCACAGAGATTAGAGCTGTGATCGCAGCCATTCCCCAATCTCTGTGAATGGTACTCATGGCCATTGATCAATGGTCATGACAATTTGCATACTAATGACCATGAAACTGACCTCATGGCCCACTGTTAGTCAATGGTGCTGGTTTCTGTCATAATGCAAATGTACTGTTTATAAGGTTGGGGAAGCCTGCAGTCAGCTGAGACTGAAGAAGTCACCAGAGGTGACGAAACGTTTCTCCCACTAAAAAACGCTACGTCCAGATGAACAGATTCAACTTTTTGGGAGTGATCTGACAGCCTGCACTACACTAGATAAACGCTGGCCAGAGCATTTGAGGTGACTCGGTGGTAAAAACGTAAAATGTCTCAAAATATTTAATTGTCACACATCCTTTTTTTTTATTCCTGATTTATTGCTAAGTGTTGATATTATTAAAATATGTTAAAATATAGTGTGTACAAAAATGTTTTTATACACAAACAGCAGTAGAAACACGGCCGTTATCGGGTACAGAGGGTCAGGGGCAATATGAATCCAACAGGTGTATTTAGTCCATGCAAAAGTGGACACCCAGCAAATCAGACCTCTGAGTCCTTAGTTTTTTATCATTAAATATATAGCTGGGTCTGAATGAAAAATGATTTTATTTATTCACCACAGCACTGAAACCACTTGCCTAATATTGTGCAGACTGCAGGTTTAAGGCACTCCCATGTAGGCTTCATTTCTCCACCATGGAAGCTACATCCATGTTTTATACTATGATCTTAACAAGCTACCAGAGATCGTCTCGTAGCGAGCGTTATCACTACAGAGTAAATTCGAAGGACCAAAAATCGGCCAAATTCAGTCTCATTACACTGAGTGCTGCCGTAAACAGCTAGGGGTGGGGGTAAAAAATCAATGCAGCATAGTATATTTTGCATGGTGATATTGTGTCGATACAGGGACACCAAATATTGATATGTTATTAAATACATTAAAATACTCTGACAATACTACGAACAAAAGAGCTCATCTCAGCTGACAGGAGTAAAACCTTCCTGCAAACAGTTACAGTCTGACTTGGACTGACTCTAATCACTCTCAGAGAGATTGTTGAAGGTTTGCAAATAATTGCTGTCTAATTTATATATGCAGACAGATTGCCAACATGTTGCCATCAGTCTGAATGAGTCTTTGTCAATATAAAGTATGTGATAGTAGACTGACAGTCTTATGGCAACATTTATGGCAGGTTTTAGTGACAGTGTCGGTATGCTTGACAATCTAATTTTGTAGCAAAAAAAATAACTGAAGTGAGATAACTTTATCTTATTGGATAAAACACATTGATAAAGTTTAATTTTGAGGACATAATTTGCAGTTGAAAAAAGGTGATAAAGTATATTTTATTCCAATACTCAGCATAATGTTAAAAATTGTATTGTGAGTGAAGTATTGTGATAATATCGTATCGTGGGGCGTCTGGTGATTCCCACCTCTATAAACAGCCTGTCTTTAAGACTTGAGCATTTGACTCTGGAGGATTGTGTGAATAGGGGCATGATTTATTATTTTGCACTGTTGTATATACACTGTGGGTGGTTTTTTTCAGTGGCAGTGTTATGTGTCGCTCGCTGTGCTTTTGTACATTGAGGCCGGTGTATATACAGTTTATAGGGACTCTTAAGTTCAGTTTGTTTGTAGGGTGGCTGATAACAGAAATTAAAACAGATTTGTAGACTGTGATCCTGTGACTGGCACTCTGGCAATTGCCAGCAGCCACTACATAGTTCAGTGTATCCTGAGTGTGTATCTCAAGCAATTTTGAATATTTTTTTGTTAAATATTCTATACTTAACTATCTTTTTTTTTTTTTTCATTCAAACCAGAGCTTTTCTGAGCAGCTGAATTGGTTTTGCTTTTCTACTTAATGACAGCCTCTCTTCCTGTCATCTTGGCTAAGATCTGAAATAAACCTGCCACAGCCTGTATGGGAGAGTTTGGGGTTTTAAAGAAGAGCAAAGGCACACCACTGCACAGAACAGACAAAACCATAGACAGAGTGAAAACATATCTTGTTTAAAGATAATCAGTGTTGGGAGCTATGAGTGTAATTAAATTTTAATTAATTATACAGCCCTGAATGCAGCTTCAACTACTCCAAAACAGCTTTTAGCTATTGTTATCTGTCGTCTAAGCCAGTGTTTCTCCAGTGGTGGTAGAAGCATCTTTAGGCATAATTAGGAGTACTTCGGGGCATACTTTAGGTTTTATTACATGTAACTTTGAAACACATCAGCAAGTCATAAGTCCTTTTAAATAAAAAAAAAAAAAACTAAAATGTTTTCAATAAAAATCTAAGATGAGCTACTTTTTTTTCCTAACTTTTTCCTGTTTTTAATGCAATCATTTTAGTTCACTGTGAGTGGGAAGCCACTTTCCCATAATCCCATATTCTACTTTGTGTTTGAAAGAGCAGTAATGCAGCTTAAAAAAAGGCTCACATATTTGCCTGACTCCTCCTTTTCTGTGATAGCAAAGCAGCGAAGGAGAGAGCATATTTCTCCCATATTGGCTTCTCTTCATTGGCTCCCTGTTAAATCCAGAATTGAATTTAAAATCCTTCTCCTTACATACAAGGTCTTGAATAATCAGGCCCCATCTTATTTTAAAGACCTCATAGTACCATATCACCCCAATAGAGCACTTTGCTCTCAGACTGCTGGTTTACTTGTGGTTCCTAGGATATTTAAAAGTAGAATGGGAGGCAGAGCCTTCAGCTTTCAGGCCCCTCTTCTGTGGAACCAGCTCCCAGTTTGGATTCAGGAGACAGACACCCTCTCTACTTTTAAGATTAGGCGTAAAACTTTCCTTTTTGATAAAGCTTATAATTAGGGCTGGATCAGGTGACCCTGAATCCTCCCTTAGTTACACTGCAATAGGCTTAGGCTGCTGGGGGTTTCCCATGATGCACTGAGTGTTTCTCCTTCTCTCACCTCTGTTCACTCACTATGTGTTTTTA
>VUQS01004880.1:9548-21430 GCA_015108495.1 Heterochromis multidens
TGGGGGGTCAGAAGAGGGAAAGAGCAACAGAAAGAAACCCACAACTAAACATTTTCATCTGTGTCTGGAAGAGTTGAGAAAATACATGATTCTGCAAAGCCAAAATGGAGCATATGATTTTCACATATCTGTAGCACTTTGTGCTATGGAGGAGGACTTAAAGCTTTTTTAAAGATGGAAATAATAGAAGTACAAATTACTCAAAGTACAGTAAATCTGAGGAGGGTCTTTCCTTGGTGATGGTGGTAAACACTTTGGAATTTGCTAATGATCAGCCCATTCACAAAGAGGAGAAGAGAGGAGAGGAGAAATATTTTTTCTCTTCCATGTGTGCTTATTGATTCTGGCACCATGACAGATGCTTAATGAGGAACAGGGCTGGAAGTAGGCTCTGAGGACCCCAGAGAAGTAGAGACTCAGTCTGCACAGACAATATATATACAGATATGAGTCTGTGAATGCATAGAGATGAGTCTCTTAGTATTTATACACAGAAAGATCATAATTAAAATAGGTCTTTAAATGCTCCTTAAGGTTCCTTCACAAAACTTAAAGAGGACGCAGGATTCTTCATCGCTATATCAACTTTGTTAAGTCTACCTCAGCCTTTCCATTAACTCAGTTAATGACACAAGATTAACAACTCGAACAGAGATGAACCAGCTGCATAAAATACACATGGACACATATAGAAAGAGATCATTAAAGAAAAAGGAATCAAGTACAAAAGATTCTGTAGTATTAACAACATGTCAGTTTCTGTAAATTCACTAGAATAATTTCATTTTTACAAAGGCCCCATAACTGCCTTTGTAAAGCATGGGTTATTGAGACAGAGAACTGTGAAAAGTGAAATCATTAAAGTAATTTAAAGTAAGAATAATTTGTAAAATCAACATCGGATCTTTACAGCATCCTTTACTGCATCCACGCATGCAGAGAAACATGTGAAACAGATCAAATAAGCATGAGTGATATATTTGACTGGCAGTTTATTTTCTTCAAGTTAATTTTTTTCATACAATGAAGGGGATTAAGAGGATTAAGAGGGGCCCGCAGTCATGCCTGATATCCCATTGGCCATTCCAGATCTGATAGGTAACTGATCAAGTTCTTTCACTAAAACTCCAATGTTGAAGTGCAAATGAATGCCACCATGTTGTCTAGCAACCAACTGGCCAGGTGACTGTAGCCTGTGCAAAGTGCAAGGACAATAACTGCGCACCAGTTCCTGGGTTAAAAGGATAGTCATGATAGAGGTTTTATGGATAGATGTGTAGTTATACAGTATCTACATTGAACTATGAGTCAAGACATAGTCACATCTAGCTTTATTATTCATGTTTTTTGTTAGCTGAGTGTGAATAGTCTGAAAAGAATAGTGTAAAGTTAAATATAGCAAATGATTTCAATTATTAAACTCCAGTATGGTTACTCCCTGAATATTTTTTGTTGCTTAGCATCAATAGTCTCTCAGCAGACAGCAGACAGTATTAGTTGTCAGATGATTATCTTACTATAATGATAGCATATGTATGTATATTTATCTGTATAACCTTCTCCTTCTTAATGACTGGGTCAATCTGTTTCTTTCCCACCTCATGTTCAACGTACGTCGCCCATACGTAACTTACCAGTCACCAAAATATGTGTCCACAGAGTTTTGTCTGAGTCACCACTAAATACAGAATAGAGACTTTGAAAAAGCAGTATTAAAAATATATTAAAAATGCTCCAAAAGGCACAAACACGACAAAGGGTTCCAGTTCAGTGGCTTGAACTAGTGGAGCTGAACCCTAGCAGGCAGCTAACAGCTACAGCTGCCCGTGTTGTTTATTTCTGCTGTAAAAGTGGCTCCCATGTTAAAATGCCCATGTTTACAGCATTAAAACAAATCTTTAACTCTGATAAATCATCCATCTGGGTACTGGAGTTTAAGAAGTAGGCACTTCGACTGACAGGTGTCTGACACAGGTAGCTGTCTGCTAGGTTTCGCCTCTTCTAAATGTGCTAAATGGATTCACTGAACTGGACCTCTCTCCTGTTTTTGAGCTGCCTGTGCCTTTCATTCCACAAGGCCAGATGTTTTCATGTTTCCGTATTCTGTCAAATAATATGTCTTGCTATGTGGTCCAAGGAGTTTGCATTTCAGTTTAAGTGACTAAAAGTAGAGTATTTTATTTGCCTGTACTCAGCACTAACATGTGTGTCTGTGTGTTGCAGCTTCACTGTTTATAAAATCAACTAATGAAATCAAGCTTGCTTGCATTAGCTGATAACTTAGCGCTTCACTTTCTCACCCAAATATGGTCGCTTCTGGGTACAAAAAAACTAAAGTGGTAAAACACTAAAGCAGAGACTTAGTGGCTATATTTGTCTTTCAATTCAGTTCAGTTCACGTTATATAGCGCCAAATCAGCAGCAGGCGCCTCAAGGCACTTTTTATTGTAAGGTAAAGACCCTACAATATTAATTGATATTTGATTTGATATTTGATACAATATGTGGGAATGATAAGCTTTCATAGCCTTCTAAAAGCACCATTCTGAGGAACTGCAGTATTTGGCACATGTACAGACATACACTTCCTGGCTACTCTGTGAGGTACACATTGATGGTAATGGGCTGGGACCCCCTTTTGCATTCAGAAATGCCTCAGTTCTTCATGGCATAGATTTGACAAGGTGCTGGAAACATCCCTCAGACATTTTGGTCCACATTGACTTGATAGCATAATTCTGAAAATCCAGTGGTACTTGTATTTCTTTTAGTACTGTAGACAGCGTATGTACCAATAGGGTACATCTCAGCAACAAAACATGGTGCCAGTTCACCAGAAGCAAAGGAAGTAAACAGAGCTGTAGCTAAATACATTTGCTCAGGTCGGACAGGTCGCCACTCTGCCGCAGGGCTAACACAGAAAGACAGACAACCATTTGCACTACATTCTCACATATAGGCAATTTAGAATTACCAATTATTAATTGCTGCCATGTGATTGGCTGATTAGATACTACCGTTAACGAGCAGTTGAATAAAGTGGCAGATGAGTGTAAACATAACACATTATAACACAATTGTTCTCTGATTTTTACCTATCTACCTATCTATATACTACAACCGAATGAGAATTCCTGAAATTCCGTGATGGCTTTTGGTATTGGTGTGACACATGAAGATTTGAGTTGGCTCCATTTGGCCACCCCTAGGAAAATCTTTCAGAGGCGCTAGAGTCAAATATTTACTTGAAGTATGTGGTCTCTGTGTTTCTAATGATGAAGCAATGCAGACTTATACATCTGCTAACCAACCCCCTCAAACACACACACCTACACATGCACACTCAAACTTAGATTGGAAGCTGTTGGAGAAGGATTTTAGTGCAGGAAGTGTGTAATTATTGTGGACAGAGGGGCAGATAGATGGATGTGTGTGTGTTTAACACTCCCACTCATTTTCCCTGCAATCTACTGGACTAATAGAAAGCAGGTGTCCCAGTGTATGCATGTTTGTGTGTGTGTGTGTGCAGTACTTGTGGTGGTATGAATACAAGTGTATGTGTGTGTGCATTATACAGTATGTTATGGTAAAAATGCACACAAAGCTCTGGTATCAGCTTGTTGAATTTGGGCGATGAATGAATGACATGGACAAAGTTGTGTTGACGGCCAACTCACTGTCACTTTCAGCTCAAGTGGAGTCTTTGGGGGCCCAATAAAGCCAGAAGTGATTTCAGCTTTGGCAACAGCAAAACCACCTTTTAGCTCATGTTCATTAAAATAGTGATCTGACTTAAGAGAAATAGTTAAAAGTGTTCACTGCAATAACAAAAATGTCCTTTGTAAAGTGCTGTTTTAAAATCTGGCAATCAATCAAACATGGATTAAACTTTGCTTAGAGAATTTCTGGGCTTGAAACACAAATTGTGGAGTTCAAAGAAATTTTGTAAATTTCTGGATTTGCCATTGAAAGGGGCAATTAGAAGCTAAAGGGGTTAGATGTGACAGCTGCCAGAGTTTCAATGCTGATTTCTTTGTTTTTTTAACTAACTGATTGCAAATTCAGAATTTCAGCTAGTGCCAGTCCTAAGCCTGGATAAATGGGGAGAGTTGCGTCAGGAAGGGCATCCGGCGTAAAATCTTTGCCAGATCAAACACGCGGAGCATCAAGAACGATATTTCCATACTGGATCGGTCGGGACCTGGGTTAACAACGACCGCCTCTGGTGCTTTTGGCCAGCATGGTGCCAGTGGAAACTGTTCTACTGTTGGCCAAAGACAAAGGATGAGGAGAGGGGGGAAGCATGTCTGAAGGCAGCAAGTGAAGGAAAGGCAGGAATATGGAGGTGAGAGCAGGGACTTTAAATGTCTGGTAAAGGGAGAGAGCTGGCTGATATGATAGAAAGAAGGAAGGTAGATATATTGTGTGTGCAGGAGACCATGGTGGAAGGGAAGCAAAGCAAGGAGCATTGGAGGTGGATTCAAGCTGTTCTGCCATGGTGTAGATAGGATGAGAAATGGAGTAGGGGTAATCTTGAAGGAAGAGTATGTGAATAGTGTTGAAGAGTGTCAGACAGGATCATGAGTTTGAAGCTGGAAATTGAAGGGGTGATGTTTTCAGTGCATATGCCCCACAAGTTGGATGTCAGTTAGCAGAGAAAGAGGAATTCTGGAGTAAGCTGGATGAAGTGGTAGAGAGTGTCTCCGGGGGGAGAGAGTTTTGATTGGAGCAGACGTCAATGGACATGTAGGTGAAGGGAACAGAGGTGATGAGGAGATGTTGGGCAGGTATGGTGTTAAGGAGAGAAATGCAGAAGCAGAGATGATAGTGGATTTTGTGAAAAGGATTAAAATGGATGTGGTAAACATATATTTTAAGCAGAGGGAACACAGTGTGACATATAAGAGTGGAGGAAGATGCACACATGAGGACTACTTTTTATGCAGAAGGTGCAATCTGAAAGAGATAGGAGGTGGTCTGAAAAAAATACACACACAATACCAAAAAAGCATAAGTTTTGAAATACTTGCAAAGTTGTGCAATTTTCCCTAAAAGCATTCATTATTGAGAAAACTCACTTCACAGTAGGAAGTGTGTATTTGTGTAACCATGCGTGCCTGGTGGTGTGATGGTGTGTACAGACTGTTTCACATTGGTCACAGAATTGCTTTCACCTTCTCAGCCAATCCCCAGCTTCCTCTCAAAGCAATAAAGAAGCATACTTTAAAAATGCCTGGTAGTGCCATTAAGTGTGTATCCTTGTGACTACGTGTGTTTGTGCATGAAAGAGAAAATAGGATAGGGTAAATATATATATATATATTTTTGTTCGTTTTATAAAGTTATTTGATCCCACATGTTTTACCTTATTAGATGTATCAGTGTCTGTAGATGAAAGATTTGAGAAGGTAGGATGTGTTCCTCTAGGCAGAATTTTAAACACTTTTTCTGTGACTGCTTACACCAGACATAAGGCAGTAGAGCCTGGGTAGAACTTGATTTCCTTTTAAGGCTCCTTTGCATCTGACATTTTCATTTTCTGCTTTTTAATATTTTTTGTGTCCTACAGCAGAGTGCAGAGAATAGTGATCAATTCAAGTCACTGAGCTTGACCTCTCTAGTATGTTTGTGGGGTTGGTGCCTTTTGAAAAATTTTAAATGCACTTTGTAAGACAAATATCCTTGCTTGCTATGTGGTTCATTTTACTAACAGTCCCCTTCAAGAAGTCTGTGCTCGAGTTTTGGTTACTGAGATTCTAGTGTTATTTTATTTACATGCACAGACTGTATGTAAAAGATGGACATAGCTTCTGTGTCTAAAAATAAAGTTAGTGCAGAAAAGGATTGAAGCTGCATTCTTTCTCATGTCCAGCAGGGGGCAACTCCACTAGCTGCAAACCACAGACTTCTATATAAATATTCCCAATTTTGTTCCCTTGATCGATGGCCTCAGTAAACACTTCCTTATTGCATTTATGGCCTCAGTAACAAGTTTTAAGTCTTATTTAATACAAAATGTTGTTAATTTTTTAATGCGCCCACTTAGAGTAAAGGCGGATTAAGAGTATGCTTTAGGGACGTGGTTAACTTGTAGGGAAGTGGCTACTGTGCAGTGTCGTCAGGTAGCGATTGTTGGCAGTTGCCAGGGTACCAGTCTGAATGGTACCCTGATAAACAGCTTGACTGCTTATTAGTTGATTTTGAGGTTTGGCGCATAGAATGAAGAGCTCCAGGAGGTGAGCAAAGAGCAACCTAATCAATAAAGGACTTAATAATGTGCTGATAGGGGCTGACAGGATTCTGGAAAGACTGGCCGCTTCCTGATGTGAGTCACACCAGTAAAAATGCATCATTTCTTTTTGTAGTTTGTGATTAGGTGATTTAGGGGTGTGTACATCATGTGTCACAGGCGTGTGGGTTTTTCTCCCCTATTATAAACACACTTCACTAAACAATCAAGGTGACATCAAGGTTACTGTGTCCATCATTTATATACAGTCTATGTTTATATGTTAGCATTCAATAGCGGGTTCTTCTGCCTATGCAGTTTATGTTTTTACCTTGCTAACCAAGCCACAAAGCATCAATCTGGTAACCAAGCGCCACTCTAATCCAAATACAGTTACTTCTGGCTCCACATAAACGAGATGATAATTACCAAAACATGAGGCTTCAAAGCAACAGGCCACATCTTTTATATACAATAAATGGACTGGTACTTATATAACACTTTATTTACCCAATCACACACAAGCACTTTTTTCTATACCTAAGCACCTTGTCTAACATTTACACACACACACTTGGGGTTCAGTATCTTGCCCAAGGATACTTTGACATGCAGATTGGAGTAGCTGGGAATCAAATCACCACGCTTCAAATTGGTAGATGACCTGCTTGTCTTCCTGAGCCACAGCCGCCTAAATATATGCATCTATACCTTTAAGCCCAACTTCATGATATTCCAACTCTTCCCATTTAATTTCAAATTAAATGAAAAGAGAAGAGAACAAAAATAAGATCTCTAGAGTTAAACTAGACTAGTGCATTTAAAACTGATTTATTATAAGACATTACTGGCATTGAAGCCTGTCCCAGTTTTTCTTAATAATATATAAAAGCACATTAAACTTACAGACTAACACTTTGTGTAAGACATTAATCTATTTATGAAGGAGAGCTGCCCAGTGTCAGGAGACACCTCTAATAGTTCCTTCTTTTTCTTCTAAAAAATGCTTTTTCTCTTTTTCTCTTGCTCTTTGGCCCTCTCTTTCTGTCTCGCCTCAAAGCCAGACATCAGAGTTAAACCCAAACAAATCTGAAGATTTTAAACAGCACATTCCTTTGTTTTAATTTAAATGTCTCTTTCCTTCCTTCCGTTCCTCACCTTAATGAGTTCAAGATAACGCTCCAGCTGTGATCATTTACAGTACATTTTATCACATAGGAATGGACACCTTTGAGGTACTGGAAAATTTGTCTTTTCCATACTTTTATGTTGCAAACACACTTTGAAATGAGATACAACTTTCAAGGCTTCCTGCTTTATATGCAGCTTCACCAAACAAGCAAAAAGATTAGCTTATGTCTCATTTTCTTCACTTTAGTTTAGTTTATAAAGGCAAGAAGAATAATCTCTGATGTCCCATTTCTTTTTTTAATGATGAAATTAAAAATGCTCTTTTTCACAGCCGTTATATTTTCCACACACAAACACACACAGCAGCTGGCCATGTAACAGAGCAGCATTGGAGGATGGTTTAGTGCGAAATGCAAGTTGTATAGGGCCATGGTGGAAGAGCCAGGTTGGTAATAGCTTTGGTTTGGACCAGAACTGGTAAAAGCATTGGTTTGGATCAGAACTGACTCATTTGTCAGCAGCTGTGCAGCTCCTGGTCCCAGTGACCCTGGGAGAGATTGATATCCAATCTCCTCACTTGGCTCCATCTCTCTCTGGCCAAACCACAAGGTCAAAAAGACAACTTGAAAAATTTGTTCATCACATGGTTTGCCTTTCCCTAAAATCTATTTATGGTTAATATTTTTTTCACTGGGATAAGGGTTACATTTATAATTTCCAGCATTATAGTTTGGCTATGTTCTATTTTGTGTCTTTATGTTGTTGTAAACAATTGAGTGGGACTACTGTAAGTGAATTTCATATTATAATTGAGACGGTCCACCTGGGAGTTCAAGACTGCAAAAACTTATATAAGTAAAAATCTCCACAGTAGTAGTCATTAATTTTTTTTTTTGTGTGTGTGTCCCAAGCTGTGTCTGGATGTTAAAATAACAGCCCACTGGCACAATTGCCCATTTGGCTGTGATCAGGCCTCCACTCCAAGCATGAAAGCAAACATACACACACATATGCAAACATACACACACCAGCAAATGGATGAGTTGCTGCTCCACTGCATGACAACCAGTCTCTTGGCTCTATAATAATCACAGAGTAGCAGTACAGGAAAAACACACGTGGTTTACACTACATTTCTTCTAGAATCCATATATGTGCCCATTCAACGCACATGCACAGCCGCATACATAAATGCGTGCACACACAAAAACATCAGCGTGTGGGTTTCCACTTTGGGCATCAAACCACACTCTCTCAAGTTTTTGCCGTGGTTTTTCTTTCCTTCTCTCGCTCGTTTTTTCGAGTATTGCCAGGGACCTTGTTCCAAACCCATAGTCTGATGTTTTTACAAGACTTACACACATGCACACACACACAGACACACACATGCATGTGGAGTGATCTAGCACTAGTTGACCTACATGCTGGGCGAAGCAGGCAACAAGGGTGGAGCTGATGGCAAACTTGTGGTGGCAGCTTATCATTTTAACTGCTGCTTTTACTGGACGTTAACAGATTCCAATAATAGAAACTTATTAATATTCATAAATGTGTAGATAGATAGATAGATAGATGTTGTAATGGAAAATCAAATAAAAAATGTACCTCCCAGACATCTGTAAACACAATTTCAGTGTTATTTTAAAGCTATTTGGGAAGCAGGCCACAAGCATCAAACTATGAGAGAGGAAGCAGCACACATTCTTAAACACACACTCTTAAAATATGTGCACACACCTGTACACACACACCCACACAAGCTATAGCTTACAGACATCTACACAAATCCACAGGCCTGGGCTTTCCTACCGCAGAAATTCTGAAGTCTAATGGAGAGTAACTAAACCACTTTAAGCATATTCACAATCAAACACACTGCATAGCCTTACTAGTGTGCACACATACCATGGCTTGTACTTGTATATTCAGCACTATTCACGTGGTAAAGGCTTGCATTAACAGCCACTTGGCCGCACACACACACATGCACAAGTGGTGTTGTATGGAGTTCAAATACCAACATTTTACTCTCTTTCTAATGTAGGGATCCATGCACTTATGCACACACACGTACATGCAAGAACTCCCACATAGTATTACGTATGTTTAAACAACCGTTTCCTGGTGCAGAGTGCTAGGCTGCTCTGGGTCTGACTGGAGCCTCTGGGTGATTTGTCAGTTTGAGCCATGCAGATTAGAAACCCTTCACAGTTTTGGGTTTGGGTCCCAGAGGGACACACTCTGGGACCCCTGAATTCCTGGCCATGCTATGCACTCTGCTTCACCCTGTGGACCCTTAACCCTAAAAAAATGCACACACTCAGATGAGAACATGAGCATATGCGTGGAAAAGATGTAAATTTTCAAAAGTGGAAGCACTGTCGTATTACAGTCAGACAACAGAGTCACTGTTCCAGGGTTCTAGTGAGTAGATAACAAGTTTATCTCTTAAGCAAAGGCAGCTAGATTAAACAAATGGTAACATTTTGACAAAATGACAGTGTGAAAATACAAAAGATCGCATGCAATTGCAATTTATAACAATTTGGAAATCACAGTGGAATTCATGCTGACATACTAAGTAAAATCCAATAACATGACCACTCAGGCTTTGTTATTCATTTTCACTTTTTGTTTTTATTGGTCTGTTCTCTTAAATGCTGTTGTGTCAAGGCTTTAGCTTGTTTACTTACATGCTCTTAGTAATCAGTCAACATCTCATCACTTTAGCCAGGATATGATGTTTTAAAATTGCTCTGTAATTGTTCTATAAATAAACAACATGAGTAAGGCATTATTATGACAATAATCAGAGTATAAACCAGACCATAGTGGTGTTATATTCTTTTATTCTGTGAGACTTTGAGACATTCCTAAAAGAAAAAAAACTTTCTCCTTTGGTTTTTCAATAGAAGAAAATGTTTTATTCTTTGTCTGATAACAGTTTTATTGTGGAAGCATCACAGCAACATTACATTCAAATAAATCTTTACTGCCTTATCACATGCTTTGGAGAAGCACTAGTAACTTTCTCTGCATAACATGTTAAGCCTTTAAATTTCATGGTTTGTTAAACTCATCTTTCAGTCGAAACAATGTCTTTGCAGTGTACTGAGGTGCTTATCACATTTTAATTTGATCACTAGATAAACAGGCGTCAGCACAAAGCTCGAGAAACATTGTGGAAACATATACATCATATAAATTATTTACAGTCTATGGCTGAAAATCATTTTGACATTATTACCCTGCATATGAAACTGGCGCACTAGGAGTATTTTTAGCCTTTTGTGACTCAATTTCCCAGCAGGCAGTGCCAAGCGGACGTTCGCGGGTGACGTCGATCCCAGCCAATGGTCTTCTTCCATACGCGGAACCGCGGGTGAAGAGGGAAGTTCAGTTTGTTTGTGTAGAGATTGAAATAGCTTTCGTTCTTCTCCGGAGTCATGAAGAATGAATGGATATAGCTGACCTCTGCTCCGCGGGGATATCAGTTTAATGGCTCTACGTCTTATTTACAGTTAAGTCTACATTTGAAACTACTGTAACCAACAGTCGTATGACTGTAGAGGGATTTAGTCGATAACAAGCGAACAGCTGAAATACCGGTAGTTCCTGGCTGCGAAGGATAAAAATCAGTGGTGGGCTTATGCAGCAGCATGAAACTGACTTATATAGAGGAGTTGTACTATGAAGTTATTTTGTATCTTTACACGAAGTGACAGTTTTTCAGCATGTGTACCTAAGTGCAGAGTGGCGGAAATACTGGCATCATGTGGTGTGGCGTAGGTACTGCACTCAAGCCGTTGAGGTGAGCTACTGTGTGTGGAAATTGGCAGGTACAACTCAATTTGTCGATGAAAGCTGCATTCATTTTGTGTTTTAGAACAAATTTCATGATTTAAATTTTTTAGTTGATTGATAAGTCACTTGGACTTTGGGAAGTAGTGATGTCTAGCTGAAATTACAAGTAGATGAAGGGATTATTAGTTGATTGGCTAAACTTTTCTTCATTTTCATTATTTAACTTAACCTTTTCCAGGGTTGAGTACCAAACACTCTTTGGTTTCCCACTTCTTAGTTTTCAGCTGCTGGTCTGACAAAACAATTTGAAACCCAAGTAATGAGCCTTTTTGCAACGTTTTTGCCATTATGCAGACTACATATATATGTAGGTAAGACAAAGTAATCAGTAAGGATTTAGTTGGTGAGGTGAAAGTAATAGCATATATCCATCCATCCATTCTTTTCTGCTTATCCACTTCAGGGTCACTGGGGACTGGAGCCTATCCCAGCTGCCATAGGGCAGAGGTGGGGTACACCCTGGACAGGTTGCCAGTCTGTTGCAGGACTAACACAAATGGCATGTAATTTAATAAGTAAGAAATTATGTGACTTATAATAGAATATAATTCACATAATTTCCTACTTATTAAATTACTCTGTGACCCTTCTTGCCTGGTCTACACTGGTGAAATGATAAAGAAATTGATTATTTCGTTAGTCTAAACTCCTTAACAAA